>JAKCPI010014446.1:0-30051 GCA_023213315.1 Euborellia annulipes | reverse complement strand
GTAGAAATTATAAAAAAAAAAACAATTAGTTATCATTTATAGCCTTTGTGTTTTTTTATTTCAGAATTGCATAATACATATAAATATTTCAATTAAACTTTTATTTTAGCGGGACAGGTGATGGCCCAAGGATTTTCAATGAACCAGAAATGAATGGAGACAATTCCTATTGATGACACTTGCTCAACAAGACAATCAGGTGCAGTGGGAACAGTCGGCTGAAATAATAAACGAATATTAGTGATATTATTATTGACTGGTGGGAGAAAAATGCACTGGCGTATTTAGGATGGGTGACCCCCCCAAAAAAAAAAGAAAACTTTATTTTTATAAATACACTGGCCATCAAAAATACTGTAACACTTTTATTTCTTCTTAAGAATTTTATTTTTTCTTAAGATCTGTTCTTCTTCTTTCTTTGCCTGATTATTCCCGCAGTGCGGGGTCGGCGGAATTTGGAATTTGGGTTTCATGGGCTTTTGCGACCAGGAATGAATAGTACGGGCCGGCACGTCGCACGGTCTGATGCCCTTTGAAAACATAGAAGGGTAGAGACTGACATGGAATGAACAGAAGTAATGCCAGTTCCATCCAGCTAGGGCAGCTCGTGGTCGCCATCCACGTACCCACAAAATGTGGGTCCCTCAGCTATTAAGAAGATCCGTACAAATCATTTTAATAAATAACTACAATTTAAATAAAACAAAGACAAAAATGTCGATTTTCGACATTTGAGGGACAAATCAACATAATCTCGTTATGTTTTGTTGGATATTAAGTCAAAATTTTATTTTTAAAAAAATTTCCAATAAAAGAGACGGAGAAAAAAATGAAATGGAAAGATTATTTTAAAATTTTAAAAATTTGACGTTAATAATTTCGACATTTTTGTCTTTGTTTTATTTAAATTTTAATTATTTAGTATTGTAATTGTGGCTGTTGAGTTTTAAATTTTTTTTTAAATTTTTACCGCCCCTTAAATCGTGCCGTCCTAGGCCAGTGCATAGGCGTAAATCCATCACTGTTAATTTTATAGAAAATTAAAAAAAAAAAATATTGTAATAGGTTGTTTTCATTTTTTTTTTTACCGGGCACCAGGATAAAAGGACTTTGTAAACAAATCCCGATTCTCCTGGCCTTAATCAGGACATGCGATTTGTTTGTCTCGGGCATAGGGTGAACACTTAAACGTCAACTGACCGAATGTTTGCATCTATGTCAGGAGCTGCCAAGAGACTAATTCCTGATGAAGGCCTGAAGAATCGGCCGAAATGTCAACAATGTCAAAAAAAAAAAATTTTTTCTTTAATTTTAATTTGGCTGCCTTGATCTATTCATTATTAATCTTATTCATTCATTTATGACTAAATTGAGGGCGAATTGTTTTCTCGACACCGCATGGTCCTGAAGAAGGAGCCTTTTGAGCCACGAAACGTTGACCTATAGCGGAGTGATTTAATCCTGAATATCAGCTCTGGATTTATTTATTCACCCTTCTCACTAATATCCACCAGGCTGCCCCTATCTTCATCACATTATTAATCTTAATTTAATCTTTTTTTAGGAGAAAAATTTGTCCTTAGGCCTGTATAGTGTAACCTGCCTCAGGAGTTCATATTTATTTCAATTGAATTGGTTGACAATTTGATGCAGCAAAAACCTTAAATATAAAAAAAAAAAGAAAATTTGAATTTCAAATACCTTAATAAATGATGGTGGGATAGCTTCCGGATAATTGTAAGAGGCAATTGGTTGTGGCTTTCCAATCATTTGATGTCCAAAACCAACCAATTGGCCGTTGGAATATAATAAAAAGACTGGCTGTATTTCCGAACAGTCCAAAGTAGGGGTCATGTTGTAATAGTAATGGAGACCCATAGCAGGGACACAATTCTCAAGAATGTAAGGATAACCCTCAACGTTGTTATCCTCGGCATTCTTGTTCACTTCAAAGAGAGAGCCATCTGATTGTTGAATCCAGAGGCCAGTTCCTGTCAATTCTGCATCTGGATCTTGTCCTAAAAAAACAAGTAATGGAATTAATATAATACATACACAAAATGGGATATCATTGCTTTCTTTCTAGTCAATGACGTTTTTGTTAAATTTTATTGATTTCATTGTTTAGAATGGTCAAGTCTCCTTCAGGTTACTCTCATGCAAAAGGTCCATTCTTTGTAAATGAACTGGTTGGGTATGGAAATTGATACCTCTTTGTGTACCAACTCTGGTACAATTTTCCATGAATTTATGTGATATCATTGAAGCATAATGGAGGACAACATGAATCTGAATCAAGATCTTATATTAAGGAGGCCCTAGACCCACGCCGCCCAGCACCCCCGAACCACCACCCCCAGAGCCCAAAAAAAAAAAATATAAAACGACAAATTTAAAAAACTTCATAAAACAAAAAAAAAAAAAAATCATCATAAAAAATTTGAGGATGAAAAAAAAACACCCACACTACCCACTAAGGGGGGGAGAGAAATTTTTAAAAAAAAATGGGGGTCGCAAAAGAAGAAAGGTTGCGCACCCACTGCCCTAGACGATCAATCATTTTGATCAAAAGATTAAATCAAGTCCCAGATTGCACCGACTAGGAACTGTTTGACGCTTGAGTCAATCATTGAAAGTGATTGATAGAAAGTTTGAATGACTCAATCATTTGCCTCAA
This sequence comes from Euborellia annulipes, assembly GCA_023213315.1. NCBI lineage: Eukaryota > Metazoa > Arthropoda > Insecta > Dermaptera > Anisolabididae > Euborellia > Euborellia annulipes. Next base: position 27,374 of record JAKCPI010014446.1, on the reverse strand, counting down.
TCGATGATAGCCTAGGCCGGGTTTGTCAGTCCCACGCCGGGTAACTATGGAGTTTACCCCACCCTCCCAAAAAAACATCCAAAACGAAGACGAAATTCGAGAAAAAACCCATAAAGTTCATAACATGAGTTAAATTTAAATTATTGTAACTGATTGTTCCCTGTATTATTAGTTTGATAACGAAAAAATTAATTACCAATAAAAGCACAATAATAAATAAATCAAACCTGATAGAAAAAAACACATATAAACACATTCAGACATTCTTACGAATTATAATTTTTAATATAAATTAAACATTAATATAATTTTAAATGAGTAAAAAACTTTAGAACAATTATTGTCACTGGTGAATGTATCCTGTATTAAGTTTAGCTTGATAGGGATATATGTACAATCAATTTATTTATATTAATATCACCTATTGACAACTGCACATTTGACACCAATGCATTGGCATTTTAGTGCATACTGAAAATCGCTCTGAAGATGGGAATTTAAGTAGGATCTGTTTCCTAATTGAAATTATTTGAACTTACCCTTGTGCACCGACCCCTTGTCATGTATTCTCGATTCACATATGGTGTCGAAAAAATTATGCGCATCAATTGTTAATATCAAATTAATTCATTATGGAAACAGAAAACCTTGTGCACTTAAATTTAATTCTCCTATTAAAAATTTTAATAAGTCATTAAAAAAATTATAATTTTCCGTCCCAATAATCCCTTATGAATTTAATTCGTTAAAAAAAAAACCGCATTGAAAAATTCCTTAAAATAGTGTAGTTTTTTTAAAAGTACGTTTAGTCGCCCCCTTAAGATCAAATAGGCGCATTTTCAAATCAGAGTCTTGTTACTACTCCAAGGGCAATGGCCTATATTTATTGTTTTGAGGTTACATACCAGTAGTATATAGAAAGAAAAAATAAAATTACCTGGTGGAGTCAAATATAGAGTTGATGATTTCACAGAGATATTGAAACGTACTTCATCTTGTATAAATGTTTTAGTATCCCAATTATTTTCAACACCTTCAAGCCATTCAGTTGGTATCTAAACAAACAAAATATTTTTTTGAAGATCTCTCAAGTATATTGCAAAATCATTCAAATATTTTTTTTATATTTTCAAAATTATGTGATTCAAGTAAACGCTTTCTATCTTAAAGATTTTTTATCATATATATAATAGCGGAGTGTCCGTCTGTCACGCCCTATTTGACCAACTTCCTGTAATTTTGAAACGAAATTTTGGACTTTTAAAGAGGATATTATGGAGAGTCCATGAAAAATACTCGCCGAAATTCTCAAAAGGGGAGGCATAAAAACTTCCAGAAAATTTAGAATTTGCCCTTTGGAAAGAAGAAATTGAGTTTTGTCTTGCCTTATGAAAAATTTAAGCGAAGAAAAATTAAAACCTATTAATTAAATTAAATTAATAATTAAATAATTAAATCTCTCAAATGAAAAATAATTAAAATTGTTATATAATTAAATTTTTTTTTTTTTTTTCATAGAGAGTTCGAGGATGGGACTCTGATTGGATCAAGACAGATAGACGGACACTCCGCCACCCTATATTTTCTAAATTAAAAGCGTGCTCTTTTTATGGGGGGACAGGGGGGAGGTTCCTTTAGTTATTTAAAAAGTGGCTAGATGGCAATACTAGGCTAGTTCAAAATTTATCCTGTAGAGTTCGTTCCATTCGCTAACAAAATAACATTTTTTCATGAGTTTAATATGAAATATTACATTAAGTGGCTTAAAAATCTGGATATAAATAAATTAACTATTACAAACTAATAAATTACTTAAATTATATTTAGATTTTTTATATTATATACATTATAATATCTATTTATTAAAAATTCTTACACCCGAGGAGCTGTTTTTATTTCCCTCCTTCCCTTAATACTTTAAATTATAAATTTTTACAATTTATAAATCACCAGGGGTATATAGAAATTTTTTCGGGGGGGCGAACTCAAAATTTTTCTCAAAATTTTTTTAATAAATTTTTTTCACACAAATTTTTTCAAAATTTTTTTCTTTCAACCAAAGATTTTCATCCTCGGAAAAATTTTTGCGCTGATGTCTGTATAACCCTTATATTATATGTGTTTGGGAAATTTCGGGGGGCCGCCCCTTCTCCTTATACCCCCTGAAATGACCTTTTGATAAAAAAAATTATTTATAGTACTAGGTGCCATTCAAGTAGCTAAAAAAACCTTTGAAATATCATAAAACAAAGTGTACGAGAGAGTTAAGTAGAGAGTATCAAAACATTTGAATTGTAACAAGCTCGAGTTCAAATCTCTCTGGGAACAAGTTTTTTTTTTTTCCCTGCTTACTTTTAGTTCCATGAGAAACGTACAGATGGCCCTAAACTTATAAACAATTTTTAACCTGGAGGTGTCCAATCTTGATTGTGTTTGATCTGTGGCTATTTTTAAGGCCAGATATGTAATTTTTATTATTAATTGCCTGAAACGAGTTGCCTAGAAAATTGCGACCCCTAATTAAGAAGCTTTAGACTTACGCCGACTTTAATGGCAATAACTCTCTCATTCTTGTATTCGAGACAGACGACAGGGTTGTCAGGTCGACACAAAGTCTCGGTCTCAGTACTGGTGTCTTCAGGGAGACGAACCCATCCGTCGGCGGCGCCTGATGACGTAGGCAACTGGCTGAATCCAGCTGGAGGTCCAGTTGGATCAAAATGAACTAGAAAGAAGTAAAAAAAAAAACAAATTAGATCAAAGGGAGTTCAACTTATAAGAGAAAATAAAAGAATATTTGCTTACCTCTCAGATCGTTCCATTTGACGTCTGAAAAAATAAAGAAAAATTAATTAATAATCATATCATATTCGTTGGGGGGGGGGGGAGTTTTTTTTAATTTTATTTATTTAGGACTAATTCGGCCTCCCATGATTGATTGCCAACAGGAGCGATAAGTGGCATGTGCAGAGCTTCTCAAAATATGGACCAGAGAAAATATTTTCCTAACCCTTTTAAAGCCCTCGGGCCTCGGTAGGGTAGCGTGCTGGCCATTTGTACCAAGGGTCGCGGGTTCGCATCCCGTCTCATGCGACAATGTTGGACTGGCTACTACCAATCCAATTGAAATAGAGATGGGATCTAAATGGCCTTCGTTGCCGTAAAAGAAATAAAAAAAAAAAACCTTTTAAATTTTATGTGCAAATAGTTTTAAAGGGAAACTTCTTTTTAGCCGTTAAATTAAGTTGAGATTATGATGTCACACTTCGATATACAAAAGTAATGTCATTCCAGTATATGTAGCGCCGGAAGCCATCTCAATTGATTGATAGCCAATAAATTGAAATAAATTTTTACCATGAACGGGATACGAACAGGCCCGAGTCCTCTTTTAATGAAACTTAGAGAGAGTATAAGTTGATTGGAGAAATCAGAAAGGTTTACTCGCTATGTTTGCAGTTGGATGAGCAAGAAAAATTATAATTCTAAGAATTATGTCGAGGATGATATATTTGTACTATGTCAACATGGTACAAATATATCTCCTCTACATAATTCTTAGAATTATAATTTTCTTGCTCATCAACTGCATACATAGCGAGTAAATCTCCCCCTCCCAACCTTTCCTGATTTCTCCAATCTTCTTTTAATTCAATATAAAATATTTTGGAAAAAAATGAATTTTTTTTTTAATTTTAAAGATTTTATTTTTCAAAAGTAAAAATGTATGAGAGGGGGGGGGGGGGGCAATGTACCCTTGCGTATCCAAGTGAGGGCGAAGGGGGACGGTCGCCCCCCTCCCCCCGCCCCAGGCGCATCAAGCTTTTGGCGCCCCTCGCGCCTCCGTATTTCCGGCTTTTTCCCAAAATCTCCGGATATTTTTTTTGAAATTTCATAATAAAATCATTTTATATCACAAATCCGGAGAAAAATTACAAAAAAAAAAGATTGATCGAGATTCGAATACTAAAAAAAAAAAAAAAAAATATTAAGGCGAACGAAAAACGGCGCCAAACAAAGTCAAAAATGTCGAAATTTATTTTATTAACGCCAAATTTTTAATATATTTTAAAATAATCTTTCCATTTCAATTTTCTCTGTCTATTTTATTGGAAATTCTTATAAAAACAAAATTTTTAATTAATATCTAACAAAACATATCGAGATTATGTTGATTTGACTCAAAAAATTGAAAATCGACATTTTTGTCTTTGTTTTATTTAAATTGTAATTATTTATTAAAATGATAAGGATTTGTGTTAAATTTACTTAGAAATGTAAAGAATATTTCATATTAAATGTTTATAAATTAAATTAGATTAAAATAGGTCTTCTTAAAAAAGAAACAAAAATTTTGCGTTTTTGCTGACGCACAGTGCATTTATTTTCTTATTTTTTTTTTTTTTAGAAATAAAAGAATATTAAAATAATTTGCAATTTCCTTTCCCTATTTTCTCCATTAGAACTCACCGTTGGTGTTCCGGGGTTTACCGGGCGTCCTAGAACTCAGCTGTCCCGAGGTAATTCCTACGGGTTAGATAGAGCATAGGAAAATGAAATTTTGCATTCACTATTAATGAATTCCTTGGAATTTAAGAATCTATTAGGCAGGGAAATAATTTTAATATATAATATGACGTCACTTACCAGCAGCAAAAGCGGCACACACTAAACAAAATAAAAAACCAAAAATTTTTAACATTTTTTTTCTTTTTTCGTCAAGCAAGCAACTAGATCGTCTTTTGAAATTTTCGAATCTTTTATACTAACTCAAATGAAAAGAGGCAAAAATTAATTATTTTTTTTACTTTTTTCTTTTCATTTAAATAAAAAACCTTTTGTTAGATTATCGTGAAATATTAGAAAATGAATGTATTTTTATCTTTTTATTTATTTCTTACGTTGCCCTTGAAAAAAAAAATATCGACAAGCAAATTAATTATTTATTCTTTTTTTGTCTTTGTACACTGAACAAATTAGAACAAATAAAATTACTTCCTTACTAATTTTTTTTTTTTTAATAAGAGGAAGCCATTAATCAATATAATTTAAAATCAAAGTGATTTCATTCGGAAGATGTGTTTGTAACGATTAAAAGCAGGAAGGAACAGAGAGGGAAAAAGTAACGCAAGTTCGAATTAATAAATACATTTATTTTGTAGCTCTAAGGATGATGAGTTGGCTCTAGATATCAGTTAAGAACAAAAAACTGGCACCCAAAAGGTGAGGCTCAATATGTAATAAAAATAAAACTTTCCAATTACAGTGTTCTACAAAAATATGATAAAATTTATTTTTCTGGGAGGTTTCACCTGCGATTCTTATGTAAAGGTACATTGAGAGACAATATTAAATCCCACCCATGCAGAGGCGTACCGAGGCAGTTGGAGGCCTGGGGCGGTACTAGAAGAGGGGGCCTTTATACATTTTGTACCAGAGGTGTAAGCTTATATTGAATTTTTTTTTTTGGGGGGGGGGGGGGTTCTCATCTTTAAATATCCCTCTCCTCCATACACAAAAATATTTTTAAAATACCGTATATTCCTGAACCCCAAGGGGCCAGAACCTCTCATAGAGAAATTTTCATTAAATTTTGTTTTTATAAATATTTGGGGGCCTCTGCCGGCTCGGGGACTGGGGCGGGCTGCCCCCTCCCCCGGGTTCGCCACTTCACCCATGCATTTTCTACTTGTGATTATTTCATTGTTATTATAAAAGAAAAAGAAAATCTTTATTGGAAATTTTCTAGGTTTGAACCATGAACGTTTCTATTAAATCAAAAGCTTCGTGGCCAGGGGGGTGCCTAACTTAAATATAAAATTTCAACTTCTTAGCTCTTTTGTTTCTTGAGATATTTTGTTCACAGACAGACCATGTCGCGGAAACCACTATTTTGGACTCAGGGGACCTCAAAAAGTCCATCAAAATCTCGACATCGAATTTTTGACATTAATCCAATCCTTTCTATATTCCTTTATAGAGTATATTAACATATATAGAGGTAAGAGAAAGTAAAAAGTACTAAGAATACTCAAATCTTTATTTTGTCACTTACTAAATCAGTTTGGCCTAAATAATATTCGTTTTGTCTAGAGTGTGTGAGATTTTCCTTTGCCTTGTTTAATCTCAATAACCTGTGCAGCTGTTTTTCCTCATCTACAGTATTTTACAGTGGCGTAATGTACGCCCCCGCAGACCCCGCGATGCGGGGGGCCCCGGACCTTGGGGGGCCCACGGGCCGGGCCCGGCTAAAAAACTGTATCTCCACAGGGCTCCGGTAAAAACGGAAAAATTTAGATTAAAAAAAAATTAATGAAAATTTGTCTTTGAGAGGGCCCCGGGCCCTCAGGGTTCAGGGATATACTGTATTTTAAAAATATTTTTTGTAAGATCTAATAATGGGGCCCGAAATAAAGTTGCGGGGGGGGGGGCAGCTAAAAAACGTTACGCCACTGATATTTTAATACTTCACCTATTAATTTAAATCGGAAGAAAAAATAAGGAATAAAGGAGATTTTTTTTTTAATTTTATTTTTACGAAAATACAGTAGGCCTATAGGGCGCCAAGAAATTAATGTACAAACAAAAACTATTATATTTTACACAATGTAACTAAATTATTATTTTATTTTAATTTTGTACTTATACTTTAAATAAATTTAAATTATTTTTCAAGAAAAATCCCTTTCTTAGAAACAATAATTAAATAAAGAGAAATCTGGGGTTTACAATATGTTGTTCTTTTTGAAAAATTTTAACCATTTTATTGTAAATTTTTTTTAATGATTTCAATTATAAGAATCTAGAGGAATGAAACCAGCTTTTAGTCGGACCACCTTTATAATTTATTCTATACAGACGTTTCGGTAACATAACGGATGCCATCTTCAGTACTAAACTAAGTTTCTTAAAATGACCCTGATATACAGTATATGATAGGCAAGGGGATCGCTCCAGGCTGATTCTTCTATTACACAACTCTCTTATAGACACTTAAGAAATTTGCATTGGCACTGAAGATGGTTACCGAAACGTCTGCTGAGAATAAAGTGTAAAGTTAGCAAGGTAAATAGCTGAATCAACATGTAGTAGAATAAATAAAAAGATCAAGCAGCTATGTTTATTTCTTTATTATAGAACCCACAGCGACGTTTCTGTCAACTATGCGACCATCTTCAATGTTCTGTTGACTGAACTCTAGCCAGAAGATGGCGGGATAGTCGACTCAAACGTCGCTGTGGGTTCTATAATAAAGAAATAAACATAGCTGCCTGAGCTTTTTTTTATTCTACTAAAGTTTAAAGATGTTTCCCCCCGACTCCAAAATAAGATCCCCAGCATTCAACCAAATTTATATTTGGATATGAATATTTATTTATTAAATTATTAACGCTACAAACCCCACAGACCACCATTTTTATTTAAATATACCTGTAAATATTATTATTATGATGATTTTATCGTTAATTTCTTGCAGTAGTGTATTAGGCCGCTCTTGTAAATATTTTTTTTCTCTTGTAAATATAATGGGTCTATCTATAAATGTATGTATAAAAATATATATAGGCCTATATCAATATATTGGTATATATAAGTGCATAGTGGCTGCCTAAACACAATTGATAGAAGTTATAAAAGATCTTTGATTGATTTTCTCAAAAAGTTTAAAAAAATACAAAATAATCCCAAAAAATTAATTCTAAATTTTATTAAATCCGTTTTTGTATGAAACTGAATCGATGTCAGTTTGTTGTTGTGTTGTTGGTACACGTTGTTTAAGGATTCTCTTTTAAGTATTCATCCAATCCTTGACAAAGTCGTTGGATGGCATTTCTCAGTTTCTCCACTGGATGGAAACTGATTGCAAGTCGCATGCAATTTTTCCCAGAGCCACCATCTGGCGAGAACATGGGACCAGCTAGAGCGCACACTTTGTGTTTCTCTTGACACCATTTGAGAGCATCCTCTGCGTTGCAATTGGCAGGTAAACGCACCCAAATAAAATATCCTCCCACTGGCCTTTTGAAAGAACATCCAGCGGGCAAATTTGTTTCTAAACAATCACAAGCTGTATTCATTCGCTCCTAAAATAAAAAAACAATTTTAAGTGCATCTAAAAACTTCAATCTTTTTCGAGACTAAAATGCAAAAATTAGAGACTCTAGCGCTCTCTAGTGATGACGTATCATCTTATACCCAATTTTTTCCAAGCTCTTTGTTAATACCTTGAGTGTATTGATTAGATTGTTCAAATAGTCTTGTTGTAGTCCCAATTCCAGAGCACTGGCAATCACTCCAGACACATAATTATTAACTCCACCTCCACTTCTCATAATTCCTCTGTAAAAACAAACAAAAAAGAAAAAGATCTATCTTCTTTGAAAGATTTTAAAGCTAATTTCCTTCACTTACGATTCTCTCAATTGTTTTGCCAGCCTTGCCGGCAATTCCAACCAACCAAGACGCACTCCAGGTCCTAGGATTTTACTAAACGATCCATTAGAGATGACGTGACCGCCCCGATATCCAGGAAGCTCTCGGTCATAAGCAAAGAGCCGTTTAGGTGAAACAGGTGCGTCATCATAATGTAAGAGATTATAAACATCATCACAGAAAATTAAAATATCCAATTCTCTAGCGAGTTTGATGAGATTCTCACATCGATCTAAAAAAACCATTTTTATTTTTTATTTTGGTATTCGTTTTTGAAGGTTCTTCTTCAACCCTCTTTTATAGACCCTGCAATATAAATGGATATCAAGGGGGAATATCGTGGTTATAGCCTATAGTTATTTGTTTAATTTCTTACCTGGAGGAAGCGATACTCCTGTAGGATTATGAAATATAGGAATTGTATAAAACATAGCCCAAAAGGGTTTATTTTCAATATTCCACGATTTTGAAGATTTTTCTTTAATTGCGAGATTTTCTAAAAATTTTAAATCTATGGTATCTCCGTCGAATGGAACTAAAAAAAGTAAAAAGAAAAGATTTAATTTATTCATTCCCAGGCAGTCCGATGATTTTATTTAAGCCATTTGGATATCAAAGTCTTATATGGTCTGAGTTGCCAAAAAGACTGTGTGAATGTGTGTGTGTGTTAAAAAAAAAAAAAAATTATTCATTTTTAAAACGAAGCTTGAAAGCTCTTCGAGGAACGCTGAGCCCATCGAGGCATAAAATACAGATTAAGTTAATATTGAAACTGACCAAGTGACGTCAAATTGTAAGCATAACGGAAAGTTACGAGGTGTTGTCTTAAGGTGGAATTCCGAGCAACGCGACAGAGCGTCACTGACGCCACGACAGTGACGCGGCGGCAGAGCGACACAACATGTCATGTGTAAATAAATGAAAGGCTATTCGAGTGTTGCGACACAGACGCCGCGGCACTGCCGTGACGTCATTGCCGCTCTAGCGGCAGCGACACTGCCTCGTTTGCTCTCGATCTATCGTTACCGCAGTGCGTTTTCATAACAAAAAAAAATGGCGGCGTTCAGGATTAACATTTTCTAGGTTAGGACAATAGGTCGCGTTTGTTTACTGACGCCGACATCGGAAGCCACAAGCGCGACACTGTCTGTCGCGGGTGCAGTGACGCTATTGACGCTGCCGCTCTGTCGCGTTGCTCGGAATTCCTTTAGTTAGAAGTAAACGAAGTAAAAGAATAAAAATTTTTTTCTTTCATGATCTACTGATTTGAACATGACCACTGTTGGGCTAAATACTTAATAGATTTTAGTTTAGTTAGTTTAGATAAATAGTTTCGGCTGGTTAGGTCCTTTAGCGCAACAGTCGTCATGTTCAAATAGATCATGAAAGAAAAAAATTTGTATTCTTTTACTTCTTTTACCTCTAACTAACAATAAGACAAAAACCCCTCGTAACTTCCTGTTATACTTACAGATAACAAAGAAGTTGCCTAACTTCTAAAAATAAAGTCAGTTTTCGTTGTACTGAAAATAATAATTCTACAATATTAAACTAAATTAGACCAAATCTGGAAAACTTTAAATTTGTGAAAAAATATGTCAAATTTATTTTTTCGAATGCAACATATTGTGCCCATCTATCCTGACGGGGAAAAATCAGTTTGAAAATATAATAGAATTCATAATCGTAATTTTGAATCGTTTAAAATTATCTGGACAGTTTTGTAGCCAAATGTGATCTCAGATCATACTAAGAAGTTTAAAAGTTTCGCCAAAAAAGATGCAGATATTATAGAGAAAAGATGATGATGATGATCACCTTTGATTATTTTCATCCCTGGAAATTGTTTGAACGAAGATAGAGCAATCATATAAGTGAATTCATCAACAAAAATGATTCCTTCAGGATGTAAAAAAGTAATTAGAGTTAAAAGTAATCCATGTGTCGCTCCACAAGTTAAAACTAAATCCTCTCTGAAATCAACAGCAAAGTTAATTCATTGACAGTTTATAAAGTATCATCGATTAAATTTAAACATACTTGTAAACGGTATCACCATAATTGTGTGAAAGAAATTGGGCTAAATTCTCTCTACATTCCCATAAGCCAGCAGTCGGACCATATTGAAATAAATAAGCATCCTCTGCCTCGCGAGCCTTTTAAAAAGGAGAAGGTATCTTAATAAAGGAAAAAATCGGTAGTTATCAATCCTTGCTGTTATTTCCTACCCGAAACTCTTTTAGGATAATTTCTAGGTTAAGTTGGTAAGACAAATGTGAAGGAATTTTGAACACAATGTTGTGGATTGGCTGGCTCCAGAAGTTGTCGGGTTTAAGAAGATTAGATGTGATGTCTTTTCAAGTTCTTTATTAATTTCAAACTTGTCGGACACTAACGAGATCGAGAGAGAGAGAATCCTCTCCAGGTAGTGGGAGATGGCTTTTTATAACATTTTAAAAGACCATAATCCCCCATTCCCAAGGGAACAGTGTGATATACATGCAAAGATGTCAGAAGCTAAGCTTGCACTGAATCTTTGCATGTGTTTTTTGATCCAACCAGATATTAAATTTTGTTTTTCGAATCTTATTTTAAATTATGAATTTTGATTTTCGAATTTCAAATTTTGTATCCCTCTCTTCCTTTTTGGCTTCCCATCAACAATTTAAAATATGTTTAGATCAAGGCTTTCATGGATCAAATAGTGTTCTTTTGATAACCATCTACGAAAATAGAAAAAGTCAAATTCTGCTTTCTTTCTTTGAGGATATGTGTATAGACGCTAGATTCTTATAAATACTCTTTCTGTATTTCGTATGGAGTAAGCCTGACCTGGGTCATTAGCCTCTTATTATTTTCTTGGGTTCAATTATTTCTAGACACCTGCGTCCTTCCCAAGTTGAAGTAAGATTATTATAAGTATATTTAAGGATTGCGGGGTGAGTTTTAAGTGAAACATTTTGATCTGAAGTTATGTTTATATGTGGGGATTCAAGGAAGAATAGAAATAATAACAAATGTAGATATAACAATATATTGGGGGTTATTAACCCATTATCAGGGGTTACAGACAAGTTGTCTGTAATCAGTTGTTGAGTCATAGATATATTTAACAAGACTATGAGAATGTTTTTTGTTAGTGAGGCCAAACGCCCCAAGGCTCCCGGGAATCGAACCCAGTATCGGTGCTGTCCATTGCACCAGGTCACCGGACCTTCGATCTTGAAGACTTGAGGTCTGGAGCAATGGACAGCACCGATACTGGGATCGATTTCCGGGGGCCATGGGGCATTTGACCTCACCAACAAAAATATACACTCTTGTTAAATATTAATCTACAATTGGGTTAATCTTTACTATATGAGACCAAGCCACCCAGAGGGCGCTGGCTTACACTTCACTAATTCACCCTTTTGATATTAGCTTTACGTTCATGATTCTTTCGTTCTTTTCATTTGCGCGCGCTATTTGTTTGGTCACTAGTGTCGTTTCGGTTCGTCTTTCTTTGGTCAAAAACAATTCAGTTCGAATCGTTTCGAACTGAACGGTTCTTGGCCTCTTATAGTAAAGATTAGGCCCAATTGTTATCATTTCTATTCTCCCGTGAAACCCGACATATAAACACAACCTCAGTTGATTATAACTAAATATATTTCAAGCACTTATAAATCCCTGTTTTGATCGCACAATTCAATACAAACTACTGCCCTTTTTTTGAAGATATTATTTGAAGGGTTATTGATGATCTTTTGGAAGGAAGATCTAGGATTCTGAAGTTTGGATATTCCTGAATAGATCTTGTGAAGGGAAATGTGTATTCTTAAACAATTGCAAATAACAAGCCTAATTCTTAAGATAAATACCAAAGCGTGTTGAGTGCTTTTATCGAAGAGTTGAATACATTTACGTAGCACATCAGGACCCGGTGCTCCAACTGAAAGGTTAACAAAATCCTTACTATAGACATTCAAAACAGATGGATAATCGAACAAATGCCGTTCATGATTCTCAACTAAACGATTCACATCACAATTCAATTGTCTACTCATTGTTATTGATAATTTAATTGATCTTATTATAGAATTATGACATCTCTGTGAGGATCTTATTATATAAAACATTTATTTGTTTTTCTCCTTCTTGTCAAGTTTGATCATATGACTGAAGATAAGAACGCGATTGGAAATAGGGCATGCTCTGCCATCTCGCGGTGAAATAAAGAACAAGTATTCAAGAGGGAAAATTCAATTTCTGCAGAAGTCTAGATGGAAATTAATGAATTCCATAGATTGATCAGATGTGAATAGAATTTAATAAGTATGAATTTGAGTATTTGGACGTTAATTATAACCTGGTTAATACAATGATTGACTTTTCTTTCTTTTAATTGCACTCAATATTAAAGTATGTGATGCGGAAAGTGAGACGGGACTTCTTGTAAAATTATTGTTACTGGTATTTGAGTCAAATTAGGTCAAAAATATTGACTTTTGGGTTTCGATTGATTACGATTCTTCAATATTTCCTATACAGGTTTACTTCGGTAATTTTAGCGATGAGAATCAGATAAATATTACAAAATAATCGATTTAGTAATTTTTAATACTTTTGCATTGTGTTTAAATGAATTTTTCTCAAAATCCCGTTTTTTATATCTATAACTTTGAAAGGCTGTAACTTTTTGAGATATCAGATTGCTTTTGGTCTTAAAATGTTCAGGAAATTAAAATATCAATTACTCAATTTGTGAAATTTCCGACAAGAGATCTCTCTTCATTTTCCGCATAAGAGAAAAATATTATTTTGCTTATATCTCTGGAACCTCGGATAAGGATCTATATATGTAGAAGGATGAGTAAAAAGGCCAAGCAGCTATTATTATTTCTTTATTGGTATCAAAACCACAGCGACGTTTCGGTCGAATATGCAACCATCTTCATGGCTAGGGTTTAGTCAATGGTAACCCTCTTAAGTTTTTTGATTGACATTTATTTATAATTTACGATCTATCACAATTACATACATTCAGTCAGATTTAATTCATCTGAGTGGCGCTGAATGTAATTGTGATAGATCGTAAATTATAAATAAATGTCTATCAAAGAACTTAAGAGGGTTAGTATTGACTAAACCCTAGCCATGAAGATGGTCGCATAGTCGACCGAAACGTCGCTGTGGGTTTGATACCAATAAAGAAATAATAATAGCTGCTTGGCCTTTTTACTCATCCTTCTACATATTGATTCAGCTATTCACCTCGCTTACGGATCTACATATATATGTTTAGTAACTTATTGTTTCCTTCCTCAGTGCTGAAGTATTCTTAAGATGATTAGTGGCTAAAAAATACACTCTTGTTCTAATTTGATTCTCAGGCTTTTTTTTTTTAAATCACTTATTTAATGAGGCTGAATTTTTTCTAAATTTAAAAAACTCTCCTATGATTAAGAATCAGAACTTAGTTGAAAAAAAAAAAAAAATTTTAAACTTTAAAGATATTAGGTAAATTAAAATTAAAAATGCGGAGAGTCGGACGGTAGCTCCCTCTTTGAGAATCACTGAATTAAAACGACAGATTCACTTTGCAGGCTTTTTTTGTGAAGGTTTTGGTATCGTAAAATATGAAGGAAAATTTGATTTCGCCAAAAAAAAAAAAAAAAAATAGGAGAGTTTCTAAAATTTTAGAAAAACTTAACTATTTACTTCCACAGAATAATTTTTTCTATTTTTTTTTTTTTTTTTTTTTAATTTATTTATTTATTTATAAGTAAAATTTATTTTTTATAATTTATTTACATTTTTTAGAATGAATATTAAATTAAGTTAAAAAACGTAGAGAAGTTATTTTTTTTTTTTAGTAATCTCAAAAAAAAAGAAATTTCTATCTTATGAGATTTACTATCATTAGACATTGAATATTTTCAGGGCCGGATTGACCAAAAACGCCTAGGCCTGGAGGAGCAACTCTCACAGAGGTACAAAAGCCATATCAAATATTTTTAGGTAGGGGATGTCAGGGAGAAAAGAAAAGATCCGACCCTGAATATTGGTTTTGTAGTTTGTATTATGCTTAGAAAACAAACAAACAAAAACAAAACAAAAATGGTTAATTTATTATTATAAAAAAAAAGTTTAAGTTTTGTTATTTTATTTATTTTATTATTATTATTTTTTTTATTAAATGAAATGAATTAAAGTTAAAGAGATAGAGAGAGAGATGTTTGGCCTGATGGATGTCTTTTTAGGATAATCTCTTGTCCTGTTCTTTTTTGTTTGTAAAAAAAAAAATAAAAAAATGATGGAAAAAAAGAATAGAAAAAAAGGGCGTTTTCATATACACATACACACGCGAGTCATTTTTTAAAATGAGGTCCCTCGTTTCTCATTGAAACTCTCAAATCTGGTCGGCTGCCTGAATCATTCATTGTTATTGTTGCGATCCTGGAGGAAGAGGAGAGGAACGGCCGCCATGATCTTTGTCAAGCAGTGCTGGCGGCCTAGCTACAGGCGCTCCAATTAAAAGATCGTAAAAATTAGAAAGGGCGTTTTTTTTTTCACAGAAGTAAAGTTTATTTTATTATTCTTATGCGCCTCCATCTGCATCACATTATCAAAGCATAGTAATCCTCCAAATGAACTGGTTTCTTTACATTTTATAACATTACTATCCCAAAAGGGGGGGGGGTCTCTTTCCAGGAATCTCCTGAACTCCCCTTTTTTATTGTTTTCTAATCCTGTTCATTAACTTGACTCAAATTACGTAGACTAATTAAGAGGATTTGTAGATTTTGAAGAAGACCAATAGTATAAATAGAAGATGAAATTATAAAAAAATATAAAATATGTCCAGGGGCGCCGGAACGAATTTGAATCAGGGGGGGGGGGGGGCAAAAAATTTTTTTTAGAAAATTAAAATAATTTAATATGTTCAAATAGTATAAAACAAAAACAAATCAACTATAAAGCTTTAAAAATTTTAAATAAAATCACAATTTTAATAAAATTAAAATTTTAAAAAATTTGCTAGTGATTTTATCAAAAATATTTAGCCTATATTTATACTATTTGAAGGAAATAAATATTTTTAATTTTCTTCTTTTAATTCAATATAAAATGTTTTTAGAAATTAGAAATACAATAGGGTCTATATAAAATATTTTGGAAAAAAATGAATTTCTTACTCTTTTAATTTTTTTTTAATTTAAAAGATTTTATTTTTCAAAAGAAAAAATGTATCATTTTTAAAAATAAATGAAATAAAAGCAGACATTTTGCCCCCTCTGCCCCCTTCTATAGGATGCCAGGGGGGGGGCAATGTACCCTTGCCCCTCCAGCTCCGGCGCCTATGAATATGTCAGCCCGAAATTATTAAACTTACACTTTCACCTTGTCGACGTTTTGGAGTCACCAAGTCTTAGAGCCAGAGTTGTTTTGTAATTTCACTTCTTCCTTTATTTGTTAGAGGAGGTTAAATTTTTAAGAATACTGTATTCGATCATATTTCGTATATCCCGAGTAAAAATGATCGAGGGATCCACACGCCCGCAACAGGTCTGCATAGTGAACCTTTAGGGACACACAGAAGATCGAAAGTGTCCAGAAGAAAAATGTGTGTCCCTGGGGCGGGCGTGTGTATCCCTAAAGGTTCACTATGCAGACCTACTGCGGGCGTGTGGATCCCTCGATCATTTTTAATAATTTTCCCTCGGGTTTTGGAACACCCTTTATTATATTATTTGTGCCGAAACGAGTGTATGAAGCGCCTAAATTGCGCCTCCAGTAATCTTTTTTATGCTCTTTAAAGTTATTGTCTGCCTATTTATGATTTTTGTAAATTACATAAAGTGAAATGTGCTACGAGGGGGGGGGGGGGGGTCATTCCCCACAACTCCCAACTTGATCGGTCTCCTTTGTTTTGCGCCCGTGACGGGCGCCTGTTTTGCCACGCCCTCGCTACGGCCCTGATTTGGTATAAACACTTGATACGTATTTCGACACTTAATGTGTCTTCTTCATTAGTGATGCAAATAAATACTACCAAGTGTTGATATCAATAAATAATAAATTCCCCCCCCCGGAAACATATCTCTTTGTAGTAAGGAATAAAGAAAAGAACGATTGCAGCTACTTTTATTAGTCACTTCAAGCCGACGTTTCGGTCAGATTTGCGACCATCTTCGGCGCAATCGCACGTTTCTTTATTCCTAACTACAAGATCTACTCAGCTATCCACCTCACTTTAATATCACCTTGTGATTTAGTTTTACCTAATTATATCATGTTTCTTGTTTAAATTTAAAAAAAATATAGGTATTAGTATAATATTTCAAAAAATTCCGCCGATCTCACTTTCAGAAAACGCCCTTTTTTTTGACGGTAAAAAAAAAAATTCAAAGAATATAAATATTCTAATTAGCCTATTACTCACCTAGGACGAGGTCTATAATTCATTATTTCTCTTTAACCTCTCCCCAAAATACACAAGAATTTGTTTCAATATATATATATATATACAAAAAAACAAAATGATAAAAATAATAGTTTTTTTTTTTTTTTTTTGATGTCTGCCTCTTCATACAGATTTTATTATTTTTTTTTTTTAGGATTTAAAAAATAAGATAATTTTTTTTTTATATATATATAAAAGTCCAGAATTTTTTTTTTTTTTCTTAAAATTATACCGTCGATTTCAACAATAAAACGTCACACATAAAAAGAAGATTATTGCATGATTTTTTTTTGTTATCACAGAATTTATAACGAAAAACGAAAAATGATAAGTCACAATAGTAGGCCGCTTATATTAATAATATATTATCCTTATTATTATTCTCCTTATTGAATTGAGAGGAAGCAAACATTTTTTTTTTAATTTTAATCAAATGTAAAATCAAGTCCAAGGCCCTTTATTTTTTTTTTATTTTATCTTCTAATACAATTCATAATCCAGATCTCCGCCATATTTATTTATATAACAGTATAGAAATTTTGAAAGACGTATTTATTTTAATTCAATTCATCAATCGACAGACCGACCAAGGACCTTTTTTTTTTTGTTTTTGCTGCTATTTGATTCTAAAAATTAGTTGAGAATTTTTTTATTTTTATTTTTTTTTTTTAGTTTGTAAATTTTTTTTTTTTTTTTTTTTGTTTTTTTGTTTTTATAAAATAAACATTTGCAAATATAATTTTGTAACAATTTCAAACAGATTTTTTTTTTATTAATATTATTATTAGTGTATCTTTCAAATACAAGAATGTGAGGCTTTAACTGATTGTGCTCTGCGCAGTTGTATAAATAACCATTTTTGTTTTTAATAAAAAATTTGTTTTTTGTTTTTGTAAGTTCAGTGATTCCGGTGATTCAGTGTTTGAAACATTATACATCAAAAATTTTCTTTCATCACTTTACATCTAATATTTTTTTTTTTTTAAATTTTCCCTCAACGGCCGGCCCCTTGCCAAGTTCCCAGTTTGCAGAAAATAAAGAGTGGACGAGAGGCAAAACCTTATTACAATATGTCTAAGCTTTCTTACATTAAAACACTGTAGGACTATCATCAGTGGCGTAGCGAGGGGGGCATCATGCCCCGGGCGCTACTCACAAAGGGGCGCCAAATGGCTCTCAAAACAAAAATTAATTTGGGGGGGGGGCTAAAAAGGTATTGTGCCCCGGTCGCGAGTTAAGCTCGCTACGCCACTGACTATCATCTTTACAGGAGACAGGACCAGTAGCGTATCTAGGTGGGGGCAAAGGCCCCCCCCCGCCCCAGGCGTATCAAGCTTTTGGCGCCCCTCGCGCATCCGCTTTTTCCCAAAATCTATGGCTTTTTTTGAAATTTCATAATAAATTCATTTTATATCACAAATCCGGAGAAAAATTACAAAAAAAGGCCCGAACGAGATTCGAATACTAAAATAAAAAAAAAAAAAAAACGGCGCCTCAGTTGAGCTTCGCCTCCCCCCCCCTACGCCCTCAAAGGCTAGTTACGCCGCTGGACAGGACTTAAGTGAAATATGTAATTTATCAACCGACTTTATATTTTTAGGACTTATAACAAGGGCTCGGATCGATATGCACTAAAAAGCCACAAAAAAGGCCGAAATACGCACAAAAATATTCATTTTAAAAATAAATATGCTTTATAAACCCATAATATCTAGTGCTTGATAGCTTTAAGCAAACAAGACAACTCCAATTTAATTAATATAAAATAAATATTTGCAAAGTTTGTTTTTTAAAATAAATTTAATACAGTAGAGTCTTGCTAATCCGAACCTAGATATTCCAGCATACCGGCTAATCCGACATGTTGAAAAGTCTCTTCTTCGGGATATTGCAGCAAAAAAAAGGGGTAATTTAAGAAAAGAAGGTGTCTTTTCAGATTTTTAAGAATAAATTTTGCATTATAATAAATGTTTCGGGTAATCCGGCATTTTCAGAATCCGGAGTAGAGCCGGTCTCGTTTGGGCCAGATTAGGAAGAATCTACTTTAATTATTATTTTAAAATTTTTTTAAGATGAAAAATATTATTTTCATTTAAATATATTTTAATTATTTCCTTAAATTTTCTCGATATGTTTGAAAGTGAGAGGGTGGGGGGGGGGTCAAAAAAAGGTTAGAAACCTCTGGCCTACCCTCTCTGTCTCGAAAATTTTCTTAAATGCCAGCACAAATATGAAAAATATAATAAGATTTAAACTTTCGACCGTTGGTTCTCGTTGAAACAGTTTGTAAATTAAAATTAAATATACAAATTAAACACTAAGTTATTTGTTTCAAAGGTTTTGTTAATAAATAACCTAGTGTTTATCTTGTATATTTAATTTTAATGAAAAATATAGCTTAAATCGCTAAATATCTACTTAAATTCCAAAAGATGCATTTATATGCAAAAGAAGATTTCTCTGGGTGGATCTTGAAACCTTAAAACAGCAAGATAAAAAAAATTTGAAGGATAGCGATTAAGAAAACAAAAAGCATGCATTATATGCAAAATCTGAGTCCTACTTATAACAATAATTAACACCTAACCAGTTCCTTCATAGGTATAATTCAGCTTAAGATCTCAAAGAATACCGAAAACTTCGTGTTGTGACATTTTAAGCTTAATTGTACCTGAGGAAGGACACAGAGGTGTGGCCGAAACGTTGTAATTTTTACAAATAATAATATGATAGTTAAGTAACTCCACCTAGAGCTTTACTGGATTGTACAGTATATTAATATTCCCCTTGGGGCCTGGCCACTACAATAGTTGCGGTTAAGTAATGCCGAATGTAATGGCGAATTTAAACAAAAAATACCTCCTAACAAAAATAAATTTGAGAAAGAATAATTTTATTAAAGCATTTTTAAATTATTTCTTTTTGGAAGTTGAAAATTTATTTGATTGATATGTTGTGGAGTTTCTTTGTTAAAGATTTATTGTACTCTCCGGGTACAGTGCCCCAGGAGAGGACCAATCTGGGAATGGTCCAAAGCTCATCCCTTAACTTTCCTTAAATAATATTCCTATTATTCCAGTAGAGACGATTGACTTGGTTGAAATTTGTTTAATTTTACCTCTGCTTAATTGATAAGACACTTGCATTTAAAAATTTATTTGAAATAATTATACATTTTTTTTTTTTCAAAAAAAAATTTATTGTTTAAAGAGTCCTGGGTACTTAGAAGAGAAATAATAAAAATTTAAAAATTTTCAAATCATATATTAGGTAAATCAAAACTAAAAGCACAAGGTGATATGTATTTATTGGTATAAGAAGTGATGCCACTAATACTGGGGATCTGAAGAGGGCGCACCACGTGTCGAAAATACGTAACAAGACCGGAACTACGAGATTTTTAGGGGGGGGGGGGGGGGCAAAATTTAATTTGCCGCCCCCATCTTAAAATTTTCTATACAAAATTCATATCATTTTACCTTTTTAGTAAATCTTTCTTTAATTGCCGCCCCCTGATATCTGCCGCCCGGAGCACACGCACCCACTCACCCCCCTCCCCTAGATCCAGCCCTGAACAAGAGTTCACAAAAAAAATAGTGAAGCACTTTGAAAATTTATTTAAATATTATATTTGACGTAAAATATTATTATTACAGAGCGCAACTAGGATTCGAATTTGGATTGTTATTTTTGTTTTTATGGAATTTGTCATTAAAAAAAAAAATTGTTTTTTTCTCTCTCAAATGTTTTTTTTTCTTTTTTACTAATCAAAAAATAGATAATATAAAATTATAAGAGCCTTTGGTCCTGAAGAAGGGGGCGATCGGCGTCCGAAACGTCGATCAAAAAGCATTTTCCTTTCAAATAATATACAACAACCACCACAATTCACTTTTATTAAAAAATAGACTACTACAAAAAAAAGATATTAAAAAAAATTACAATACTTTCTCTTTATATTCTATACGAGAAAGTAAAAAATGTGCCCCTATTTGTTTGTGTATTAGTTTATTTAGAAACATATCACGACGTAGTGGTTTTAGTTTTAATTTAACTAATCATATTTCAATCTAGAGCCAACGGTTACCACTTTTATAAGAATTTTTTTACCATCTAAGAGCAGAATCACTGACACACCAGATTTTCTTGTTATAATAATATAATGGTATTTATACAACTGTTTTTTTCTTTTATTTATTTATTTATTTATTTTTTTAGATACTAAAGCATAGTAATATAACAATATATGACAATAACAACATAGAAGTGACAAACACTATAACAATATAGTTTAGTAATAATAACACGCTTTGGGACTAACAATAGTCAAGAGTTATCCAAAAACACACACAGGCAAAATTATTATTATTTATTCTAAGCGGAATTTCTGCTTGCGCTTTACAAATTTTACATTTATTTATTTATTTATTTTATTTATTTATTACAGGCGCGAGTGTCTCTGTCCCCTTTCTTGATGATGGTCTTCAAAAAAATATAGAGTGATTATTTATTCATTATAACACCCCACGACCTCGAATAGTAGAATCTAACTATACTATAAATCATACAGAATTTCATGCCTCTTTGATGACGTTAATGATGATGACGTTTCCAAAAAAAAGGACGAATTTTGATTGTATTCATACAACCACTATATTTTTTTTTTGTTTTCTAAAATCTAAAAATAAAGCTGGTTAAAAAAAAACACGTGTTTGTATGATTTTAAATATAGAGAGATCTTTTTTTTTTACGTGTTTTTGTTGTTTTTTTTTATATTTAAACAAAAATTAATAAAAACGCTTTGTCTTTTATTATTATTATTATTATATTATATTCCTTCAAAGAGATATGGTTTATTTATTTATTTATTCATTTATTTATTCATTCAATCAATGAACGAATGAAATGTCACAAAATGGCGAGTATGTGTGTCTGAGTTTTTTTTTTTTTTTTTTTACGCGCGCGTGAAAGGATTCCGAGCAAGGTATAAAAAAGGAAAAGGGTTTTTGTGCAAAAAAAAAACAAACAAACAAGAAAACGGGCAAGTGGGACGGACAAGTTGTCGGCGCCAAAGCGGAAATTATGTGATTGTGTAGCTGGTTTAGAGGAGTGGAAATTACGCTGCCAAAATAACATTTCATTGCAAAAACAAATTGGAGGGGCTCCTTCTCAAAAAAAAAAATCGTTAATTATAAATATATGTGACTGTTTATAAGTTTAATTGAAAGAGGTTTGCAGTCAAATGAAAAGAGCCTCTATTATTAAATAAACTCTTTATTCAGGACATCCCGGCTTAGATTTACCTTGCCACCATCTGCCTTTCAATGCGCTTAAGTCTTAAACAGACATGTCATAATAACAATGAGGAGGTAATACAATTGGTTGTTAACAATGTATTTGGTTTATAAATAACCAGTGCCGGATTAAGCAAGATGGAGGCCCTTAGGCAGTCGAAATCTCGGGGCCCTGTCAGCAAATAATTTTTACCAATATGATTTTAATACACAATAGTTTTAGAGTCCCCCCCCCTCCACCGAAATGTTTAAAATGTCCCCACGTGGCTCGTGAAAAAATTAATATATTGATAAATTTTCATAAAGCATTTCCTATTAAATAAAAAAACATTATATAATTTTAAAATATGTTTATAAGAAGATATATACTCCGGTTTTTCACGTTTACCAGAGGTAGCGGGTTCGCATCCACGACAAAACTTCATTTCAATTTAATTGGCTACCAATCAATTTAAATAAATAAAGCGCCGAGGTCTACGTAAATGACCTCAAATGCCAAAAAAGAGTTAAAAAAAAATCTAATGTTGCGGGGGCCTCTAAAAGCATGGGTCCATAGGCGATCGCCTACTCCGCCTAATGGCTAATTCGGCGGTGTGAATAACGTAAATGGAGTGGAGGACGTATCGGCTATGAGAGAGTTGAGCCCAATCAATGATTCTAAATTATATCAGATACTAATTTAGAAAAAAAAATAAGACGTGGCCTTCAGATGCCGAAAAAGAAATTAAATAAATATTAGAGTGAGGTGGATAGCTGAGTAGATCTTGTAGTAAGGAAGAAAGAAAAGAGCGATTGCAGCTAGGTTTATTTCGTTTAATAATCACTTTCAAGCCGACGTTTCGGTCAGATATACAGATAGACCGAAACGTCGGCTTGAAGTGATTATTAAACGAAATAAACCTAGCTGCAATCGCTCTTTTCTTTCTTCACTTATTAAATAAATATTTGAGGGACAAATCAAATCTCACTGCTCAGGAGCCCACAGCTTGTGGGTACGTGGATGGCGACCACGAGCTACCCGAGCTGGGACTGGAAGTCCTGTTCTTTACTTATCTGTCCCTTCCTTCTATATTTTTCACAGGCGTCAGACCGGCCTGTTCTATTTCTTCCGGTCGCAAAAAACCCATTCCGCCGACCCCGCACTTCAGGAATAAGGCTAAGAAAGAAGACAAATCAACTCTCAATATGTTTTGTTGGATATTAATTAAGAATTTGGTTTTTATAAGAATTTCCAATAAAATAGAGAAAAACTGAAATGGAAAGTATTATTTTAAAATTTGACATTTTTGTCTTTGTTCGTAATTATTTATTAAAATGATTTGGGTTTGTGTTAAATTTACTTTTGTTAGAAATGTATAGAATATTTCATATCAAATGTTTAATAAATTACAGTATTAAGATAGATTGGAACAGGTCTTCTGAAGAAAATGTTTCACCTGTTTCAGAGTATTGTTTTTTTGACAATGACAACCCTATTGTTATTTTTTTTTTTTTTTTTTTTTTTTTAGAAAAAAACATTCACACTTTTTTCTCATTCACACAGTCTTTTCGGCAACTTAGGCCATTTAACTTTAAACGATACCCGTTATTGATTAATGTACATATTTGGGGTCAAAGGCATTCTTATTTAAGCCATTTCGTATCCAAATGCCTTAAATAAAATCATCGGACTGCCTGGGGTCCGTACCCGCGACGTTCGGTATAAAAGGTAGACACGCTACCAACTACTCCAAGCCCCGCGGGCCCTATTGTTATTATAATATGATATATGTCTGTTTAAGACTCATGCACTCTTGGGAAGCTGATGACGGCACAGTGAATTTATGCCGAAACGTCCTGAATAAAGAGTTTTATTTAATAATAGAGGCTCTTTTCATCTGGATGCCAAACCTCTTCCTTACTGTAATTAAAAAACGTTAATGTTGCTTCCTATTATTAATCGATCACGTTATATAAAGGATATAAAGAAAAATAATGTAGAATTTATGTAATTATTTGAAATTCAATTTCTGATTTTGATTGACTAAGAAATGTTGATATATAGCCCGCGGATTAAACCAACAAGCGCAAAATATTTTTTTTTTTATTCTGATTTCGGTACAGTAAATTTTAATTAAAAGAAATTTCTGCAAAAAGAAAAGTTATGTTAAATGGACAGCCTTTTTCTGTTATTCCCTCCTCAGCTCCGTTGGGGAAGAGCTAAATAGAAAGACGGGGGGCGCCCACAGCCAAAAAATATACACTTTTTTTTTCATTAGCCTTAAAATTAATTAATCAATGAGTGTGTATGTATTATTATTATTTATTTTTTTATAAAATTTAACGATTTTATTTACAAAAATTGTGAGTGATGATAATGAATAGAAAAATAACCACACGCATATTATTTATTTATAGTATATAAATATAACAAAGCCCCCCTCTGGCAAGGGTGATCCTGAGGGCGCCCTTCA
The DNA here is from genome assembly GCA_023213315.1 of Euborellia annulipes. Classification (NCBI taxonomy): domain Eukaryota; kingdom Metazoa; phylum Arthropoda; class Insecta; order Dermaptera; family Anisolabididae; genus Euborellia; species Euborellia annulipes. The sequence continues at coordinate 2,745 of JAKCPI010014446.1, read as the reverse complement.
AAAGGGAAGGAAATAGAAAGAGCGTGCGTTAAAAGGAGGGAATTTTATTTTTCGCAAATGGTTAAGTGCGTGCAGGTGTAGGGAAATTAATTCATTTTGTTTTTTTTTTCTCTTTATATAACAGTAGATAGCAAAGAGAGCGTAAAACTTTGATATTTAATATAATAAGTAGAATAGAGAGAGAGAGAGAGAGAATAGCGTTATTAGATTATATTTTTTTTAATCGTTTGCAAAAGAAAATGAATTTATAAAAATTATTATTTACAAAGTGTAATGGATGAGTGTTGGTTTATTGTGCCCTTTTATAAAGCATGCGCTCCCTCCCGGATAGAATTGGGATTCCCTTAGCACCCTAACTCCTTTCAGATGAAAGAAGAAAAAAAAAGAAATTTTAATTATATAACAATTTTTATTATTTTTCATTTAAAAGATTTAATTATTAAAATTAATTGGCTTTAATTTTTTTCATAAGATAAAACCAATGCTTTCCTAATAAAGAAACAAGTGTTTTCTTTCTTGGACAACAAAGTGACAGGTGGTATGTATGTTTTTCGATATAATTATTAAAAACAAATAATTTTCAATTTTTGGTTAACAGATGAGCCAACAGTGGTACTGAAAATCGGGATAGGTGGCCCCCGAAAAAACAAGAACATTGAACGCCCGCCGGAAGCCATCGATACTGTATAATATAAATAATAAATAAATTTATAAGAGTCAAATGACCTCGGCAGCCGAAATGACTTAAAAAAAAAAGATGAGCCAACACGTTTCGGCCACCATGAGAGCCATCATCAGAACTGAAAAAAAATACATACCGGGGCGGATTAAAGAGGGGGGGGTGCGGAGGAGGCGACCGTCCCCTCCGAGAAAAAATTTAAAAAGTTTTAAAAACTAGTCATTTAAAAAAATTATGATTTTTTGTCTAAAATATAGGCCTATTTTTACATTTATTTTAAAATAACATTTCAAGTCACAAATCAATGTAATGTAAATTGAATCTTCCAACCAGCCGCCCCACCGAAAATGGCCATAAGCGCCGAAAAAGACCTTAAATAAAAAAAAACTGCCCCCACCGACAAAAATGCATCAATCCATCCTTGATACATACATATTTAGTCAAAAAATTCTTTAATGGCCGAGACATGATGGGGCATCTGTTAACCTAAATTAAAACATTATTGAAAATTATTTCTTTTTTTATATTGGCTTCCCAGGCGTCACAAAAATAACTAACACTTTGTTACTTCTTAAAAAGACCTGTTCTAAACTATCATAATTACTTAATTTATTTAACATTTTATATGAAATATCTTATTATTCATTATCTAAGTAAATTTAACACAAATCCATATCATTTTAATAAATAATTACATTTTTAAATAAACACAAAGACAAAAATGTCGAAATTTTATTTATTAATACCAAATTTATAAAATTTTAAAATAATCTTTTCATCTCTGTTTTTCTATGTCTATTTTATCGAAAATTCTTATAAAAACAAAATTTTTAATTACTATCCAAATAAACATATAGAGATGAAAAGTCGATTTGTCCCCTCAAATTGAAAATCGACATATTTTTCTTTATTTTATTTAAATTGATTAAAATGATTTGTATTTGTGTTAAATTTACTTAGAAATGTATAAGATATTTGATATTAAATGTTTATTAAATTATAATATCATTAAGGTAGATTAGAACAGGTCTTCTTGAGAATTAAACAAAATGTTACGTTATTTTTGGACGCGCAGTGTATATATATAATTTTTGGACTGCTTCCACCACTGTAATCATATCTCAAAGTGTTTTTAATTAATTTTTCCTTACCTATAAATAAAATTCACGACTCTAAAATTAAACAGGAAATTTGAATCTTGACCTCCCCTTTACAATTAAGGGCACAAAATGCAATCGCATCTAACATAAGAGACCCAATTCCATTCAAATTAATCTAGAATGAAATTGCTTTTTTTTTTTGCAAACGATCTTATTATTTATTTAAACTAAACTTGTATAAAATGTTTATTTTTATTAAATTTAATTTTTTTTTATCACGAAGTATATGTTATTATATTTATTTATGTTAAAAAATTCTTTAATTTCAGATGGGAGTTATGATGAAGTTTTTTTTAAAGAACAATTAGAAAGTGGTTTAAGTTTTCAAAAATTGAGTAAATTTATTTTATTTTTATTTTTTAGGGCGCCGCACTTTCAATCGAACCCGTTAATAAATTAAAAGAAAAGGGATGATTGAAAATTAAGTTGTTGCAACTTCATCGCTTGGTTAATAAAAAAAAAAGGAAGGTGATGATAGACCGGGGAAGAAGAATCTGGCTGGAAGATGGAAGACCAAAAAAAGGGAGCTGGATAGGGTGGAGGGGGGGGTTCGAAGTTGCTTTTTTATAGAACGCTTAGCCCGGCGATGGCGCTTGCGGTGCTGCTGCAGGTGCCGGTGGAGCGCCTGCTCCAATTGGTGCTTGACTTAGTGTAGGTGTTTGTGTTTGTTCACGATGCGTGTCGCCTATAGAGAGTGCTTGGACGATCCTGGGATCTGCTTTACTGCCCTCACGGAATTCTTCTAAAGTCAATCGATCATCATGATTTTTATCCATTTGATCGAAAATTTTATCCACTCGTTTTTGTGGTGTGTTCTCGTCTTCAGCTGTTGGTTGTTGGCCCTGTGCAAACAAAAAAAAAAACAAAATATTATCAATCTGATTAGGAGGAGTTTAATTTTAAATA
>JAKCPI010014445.1:0-15166 GCA_023213315.1 Euborellia annulipes | reverse complement strand
TATAAATTTACATATGACAATTCCTGATTGCCTGATGATGATCAAATAAATTTCGACCAAGACGTCGCGAATATCTGGGAGTTTCTTTGTTTTGGAGACACTTCTTCCTGGCTGCTACCTCCTGCCATTCTTCTAAGATATTAATCACAGCCACTTCCACACTCGAGAAAGATAAAGAAATTTATTTTTAAAAAGTTCAAAAAAAGGAGCTAGTTGAACACAGATTGCGCAATTGGTTGGTTATATTTTATATTAATTAAAATTATTGGAAAATGTATTAATTTATCTACAACATAGGCCTATACATGTATACAAGCATTTTTTTCCTCTTACCCTTTCATTCTTTTCCACAATCTGAAGGCCCGGCGAATAAATTCAGAAATTATCTATTTACCAAAATAGATGCATTCCCAGGGAATTAAATTTTTCAAAAGAGAGGGCAGATAATCTAATTTCAAAATTGATCAAATACATCCCCCCTTATCTCTCTCATTCAATCATTCTCTCGCACCACGCGTATTGAGCTAGGTCTATATTACATTTTTTATTCACTCTTGTTTTAGAATCCCCATCACGTAGACTGAGTTGATTTTTTTATATTTATTTATTTGATTAAAAAATGAAATTAATATAATGTGGCTACTATGATTCACCTTTATGGAGTTTGTTTGTTTATTTGTTGATGAGATAGCCACCGTCATCAACTCTTCGAGTTTTAATTAAAAAATAATATCACAGAATCAGAGAATAGTAAATTAAGATGGAGATTGTGAAAATAAGTTTATAAAGAATATCCCTATTGGTTTTAATGAGATTCAAGAATTCTAATACCCCTATTAATTAGACATGGTTATGATCGATTGGGGAAAAATACCCATAAATTATAAATAATATAGCATAACCATAAGGCGCTCTTGGCAGGTGCTTACTCTAGTGTTAAGGTTTTATTAACTATATTCACGACATCAAGTTTCTATAGTGAGGTGAAGGGCAGGCATAAAAATAAGAGAAAGTAAAAAACTGATCCCTTACTTCTGGTTCCACCCGGCTCCTTTTATTCAACCTCTTCTATGCTAGGGAGGATGTCTTACTTTGAGCAGGGACCTACTCCTTTTGAAGAATGCCTCACTGAGAGGGGAGAGTTGAATGGGGGGGCTATTGTGGGGAGATCCAATATTATTATGGGAGTTTTAATTATAGACCATATTTTTATTCGAAACGTTGTACAGTATTTATATTTTTAATAAATAATTAATAACAAATGTGGTCTATATTTGGACCGTTTATTTTGAAAGTGGTGTAAGTCCATTTTTTCAAAAAATGAGATATCACATAATTTATGCTTAAATTAATGTAAATTTTCTATGTATAAATAGCTAGTGGTAAATTTCTTAAAAAATTCTCCATGTTTTGCAAAGTGAGCTGCCACAATAAGTCCTCAACTGATAGATAGAGCCTTAAATAAATGGTTTGGTATATGTTATAAAGTTAAATAATTTTAATGACCGAAAACGTAAAATCTGGTACAGATAATTTTATTTTACCTTTTCAAATTTAAAATTATTTCACCATTTACCATATACTATACCATATACTTAAGGCTTAAGCTATCAGGTGGGGACTTAATTGTGGCGCTCACTGTACATATGAAAATTTGTCTGTAAATAGATTTTTTAATAAAAAGATATGCTAACCTTTCATATTTCGAAATAATAGAAAATGGACTTACACCCATGGGCGTACCCAGCGAGGGGCAGAGGCAGCTGCCCCCCCCTAGAAGCAAGAAAAAAATTAAATGCTTATAAAGTGATGAAATGAAACAAAATTAGGTAGTGCGATAGCGATGGGGACTCGTTAGAACTCAAGGGTTTTTATGCCTTTAATTCGAAGGCTTTTCCCCTATATATATATGAAAAAGCTATGTCACAATCTGGACGACCATGATCTGCCCTCCTCTAGATTTGATCCTGGGTACGCCCTTGCTTACACCACTTACACCACAAATAAACGATCCATTTAAAAACTTCCATAATAATAATACAAACCACAAAATCTTAAATAAAGATGAAGAATATTTAACTTATTAAAGATAGTGGATGACAGCCAGGACAAATAAAATTAGATAAAATCAATTTCTATATTTTTCTTATTTACTGCAGTCAAACGACTGCAAGAGGCTTAAAGTAATACCAACGAAGAATACAATCAAGTTTTTCAACTATTGAAATTTTGATAGGTGAGAAGAAGAAGAAAATTTCAGTTATATTTCATTATTTTTATTCCCATTATGTTGACGTTTCGATCCCGGTTGGGACCATCTTCAGAACTAATGTACATAACAAGAGACAAAGAGATTAGTATCGGGTAAAACATTATCAAATATAAATTTAAAGGTTTGAGTTTTGCACTCACTCCTGTATCTCCTCGAGTTCTATGAATGATATATGATTGAATTATATAATTTACACATATTTAACACCCATTTGGTAACTATACAATTTTCTTAAAAAATTCTTGTGTATAGTTTTAAGAGCTTTGTAAAAAAATATATTCTAAAAATATGCTTGTACTCTAAGATGAAAAAAGAAAAAAATTATGATTGATAATGTTTGTTCCCGATACTAATCTCTTTGTTTCTTGTTATGTACATTAGTTCTGAGGATGATTCAAATCGGGATCGAAACGTCAACATAATGGGAATATAAATAATGAAATATAACTAGCTGCGAATTTTCTTCTTCTTCTCGCCTATCGTGATTGAACTACCAGCTTTAAGCCTTACGTATCTATTGAAATTTTATTAAGTCTATTCCATGTACGTTTTCAATTTTCCATCTGTATTTATTTGAGGATTGATTGTCCTGAGGAAGGACGCGGCTGGTAAAAATAATCAATAATTTTGCGGTCAACTCTTGAACTCTCTCATCCCTAAAATGATAGCAAAACCAAGTAAGGGTTGCTGTTGGTGTTTGTGCCTCACGTGCTCGATTAGAATGCCACGCAACCCTTAAACTCCTGGCCCTTAAAACCTTAACCCTTTATGGTCCAAACTCACCCAAATCCTACCACGCCCTTCTATCTACTCTCTATCTCTAACGCATTTTTACTTTTACTTATTATATTTAAGATTTTTTTTTTCTTTTAAAAAAATACAAATTAGTATAGGAAAGTTTAGTAGTCTATTTCGTTTATAAATTAAATACCGCTGAGTCTCTAATTCCAATTGCGACTGATCGGCTTAACAAATTGGAATAAAACCAATTAAATTCATGTATTTATTTAGTATTATCCTTATATCTTCTTCCGGTCGCAAAAAAAACCATTCCGCCGACCCCACACCGAGGGAATAAGGCTAGGAATTATAACATTTAAACTTTAGCCTTTTTTCATTGAGGTCATTTTCGTTAAAAGGTTAAGAATACAGTATAGCAAGTTTATGAATAATATTCCTTCTTCTTTTTTATTCATTAATAAATAAGCTTAAAGATTTATTTTTGTGTGTGGGTGGCAAGTTGAAGTGAATTTCATCCCCCTGGATATTTATTCTATCTTTCAAATAATTTTTTAAATATTTGATTTTTATTTTATTTATTTATTTTTTAATTCAGAACAAGTGGATTTATTTTATTTATATATGTAAAGCTCTGGTTATTATATTTTACAACAAAACAAATGAAATCATATTCTATATATATATTAAAGTTATTAAATAAAATTATGTATAATTTAAAATTTATATTTTAATTTTATCTTATTAGAGAGAATTAATTTAATTATTAAAAAATGTAAAATGAATTTAAAAAAAAGTTTTATCATTTTTCTCTTCAATTTATTTAATTATAAAGTTTGTGTTATTATAGGGATGGAAAAGGCGCTCGAAAAGTCGATTTTCGATTTTGAAATCGACTTGATATTTTTCGATTCTCGATTAATCATTTCTGAAAGTCGACTTTTTAAAAACTCTCTAACTCGTCATTTGGAGATACAGACCCAAGCAGCATTTAAAGTTTAAATGACTACACTGTTACCTTGAAGTTAACTTCAAAGTAATTTTTACCAGAGAGCGCAACGTATTTATTTCGGTATGAATACTGGATAATTCCCAAAGTGGGGAATAGGATTGTGGTCTTTTTTACCACACAAAAACTTTAGCTGGAACGGTAATAATCACGTTACAGATTCGTAATAGGTACATAATGGTTACGTGAAGGTTTGGTAATTTTTCCCAATTATTCGATAGTTGAACCTCGGCTTTCCATTCGTTTATATTCGGAAATTATTTTAAAGAAATGGCATCATGCAAGTTTATCAAGAAATATGTCTATTTTAATGGTAAAAGAAGATGGCCGAAAAATGTTAAATTTTATTCACAGGCGAAAGAGGACATGGATTGGAAGAAAAATACAAACGCTCGAAATTTTTTTGATAAATATAATGATTATACTTCGAATAAAATTGTGTGCCCTAACAAATATGTAGTTTTACGAATATTTTTTTATAAATGTCAAAATAAATAAAACCAACATTTTCAAAAAAACGGCTAATAATCATGTTTAATTATTTTGGTAGGTACAAATTTACATAAGTTTGTAAGTAATGGTCTTTATTTATCCAAAATTATTGTTTATTTCATTAATTGGGAGGTTATTATTATTTAACCATTATACAATACGACATCTTTATTTAAATATTACTTTAAAGTATTATTTTTCACTTTTAAGTCATTTTGACTATTTTTATAGTAAGAATTCCTTAAAAATAATACTGAAGAGACATTTTTACTCTACAGTGACAAATATTACTATGAAAAAATGACTTAAAAGTCAGCGTAACGATTCAAAAACGTCTCTTATACACTTTATAGTTGCTTTATTCACCTATAAGTCGAAAAAATTCTCTCAAGAAAAGGTATATTTTGAAATATTTTCGAAATGGCAGACACAGAACTTTAATCACTAAAAAAAAAAATTTCAGGGGTTAGGATTTAATTTATAAATATAAATAACGAAGTATAAAATTATTTATTTATAAATTCAGATAAAAGCCAGGGGAATTTACCTCTAATTTATCAGATTACATTCACAAAGATTGCTTAGGTTCGTACCCCTGATGGGATGGCGAAGCCGCGCCATAATCAAATTATATATATATATATATATATATATATATATATATATATATATGGGGCATTCCACGCCAACTCGACCACTTCTGAACCCGACCATTTTTGATTTGGCTGAAACTTTGTCATCTTTTTGTACCCTATTGAAAACGTGTCTGAGAATTTTTTCAGATTTTTCGACCCAGCCAAAAAAAAGTTATAGCATTTTCAAAAAACATCGATTTTTTTTTTTCAAATAACCGTAAAACTGTCAAAAATTAACTTATCGGGACGATTTTTTTTTTGAAATTTTTGTCTTTAAATGTACTTTTCAGAAATAAATATGACAAAATTTTACAGATTCATCTTGAACGTTTTTTTTGACATTTTCGGAAAAAAACAAAAATTTCGGGATGAATGACACTTTTTTTTTTAATTTTTTTTTTTTATAAAAAACTTTGATTTTTTTCTACAAATGCTCTGAAAATTTCAGAGTGGGATTATTTCGCGTTCTATTTTTTTTTTATTTTTGAAAAAAAAAAATTTTTTTTTCTCCGCTTATTTATCATGATGGTGCTCTTAAATTCTTCCAAGACTGCCCGAGATTCTAGAAAATTGAAGAAAAATAATAATAATAATAGTTAGGGGTGATGAAAATCGAGAAAATTCCATTTATCCTGAAAAAATTAGAAATTAGTTGTGTATTCAACTACTGAAGTATTTGAAGCGTCAAGTAAAAGCTTAGAAACATGGGCGTAACTAGGGGGGTGCCGGGGGGCCTGGCCCTCCCCAGAAAGCTCCTTGCCCCAAGAAAAATTGAGAAAATATCGGGCTTTCCAGGGCCTCCGGAGGACTGGCTGGTCCCATGGCCCCCCTTTAATTTTTCTTGGGGCAAGGAGATTTCTGGGGAGGGCCAGCCCCCACGGCACCCCCTAGTTACACCCATGTTTCTAAGCTTTTTACTTGACGCTTCAAATTCTTCAGTAGTTGAATACACAACTAATTTCTATCTTTTTCAGGATAAATGGGAATTTTCTCGATTTTCATCACCCCTAACTATTATTATTATTATTTTTCTTCAATTTTCTAGAATCTCGGGCAGTCCTGGAAGAATTTAGAGCACCATCATGATAAATAAGCGGAAAAAAAATTTTTTTTTTTTCAAAAATAAAAAAAAAATAGAACGCGAAATAATCCCACTCTGAAATTTTCAGAGCATTTGTAGAAAAAATCAAAGTTTTTTAAAAAAAAAAAAAATTAAAAAACAAGTGTCATTCATCCCGAAATTTTTGTTTTTTTTCCGAAAATGTCAAAAAAAACGTTCAAGATGAATCTGTAAAATTTTGTCATATTTATTTCTGAAAAGTACATTTAAAGACAAAAATTTCAAAAAAAAAAATCGTCCCGATAAGTTAATTTTTGACAGTTTTACGGTTATTTGAAAAAAAAATCGATGTTTTTTGAAAATGCTATAACTTTTTTTTGGCTGGGTCGAAAAATCTGAAAAAATTCTCAGACACGTTTTCAATAGGTTACAAAAAGATGACAAAGTTTCAGCCAAATCAAAAATGGTCGGGTTCAGAAGTGGTCGAGTTGGCGTGGAATGCCCCCTATATATATATATTAATTATTTAATAAATATTATATTATTTATATATTTTAATAAATAAATTGTATTTAATAAATATTGGCTAAAAGAGAAGGATTTTTAAATTTAACTCCCGTCGCCCCAATGCCAGAGTTGGCAAGTTTTATCCCGCCGAGTATAATACACGGTTTTATACATGTATAAAACTATCGCGGATAAAACTAGGCCGATGTATAAAAGGTATAAAACTGTAAAACCAACCCTCTCCCCCCCTGAAAAAACAGCTTAAAAACTTTTCATATTTTATAATGTTCTAAAGCATTGACGATGTTGTTTGCTTTATAATTAGTGAATAATATAATCAAAATGTTAATAATTGAAAAATGAAATTTTATTTGAACTTCCTTTCTCGTCGGGTTTGCGCATGCGCATCCAAGTTTTATACATTTTATACGTTTAATACATTTTATACGTTTTATACAAGTTTTATCCGCAATTTTTGTATAAAACTGCAAAATCGTGTATAAAACCCAACTCTGCCCAATGCACACCCTTTGGCAATTAAAATGGACACAAAGTCAAATAATAGACCTAAAATAATTTAGAAATTATTTTTTTCCTAAAAATAATGTTTCTTGGTTAGTTAAAGCTCATTTTTTCAAATTTTTCTAATAAAAATTTTTTGTTAACTCTTCTATTTAATTCCGATCACTTGCAAGAAATCTTACCAAATTTCTTTAAAAGAGTCTATAAAATGTCGAGGAATAACAAAAAAAAATTTTTTTCTGATAAGAAAGTGTTGTCTATCATTTTTCTTAACTAAATATCTTAAACAAAAGGTCCCTTTAGACTAATATAACCATTTCGTAAAAATTACTTTCTGGTAAAATTCTGTCGTAAATATTACCTTTTAGTTATTTTTATAAGTTATTTTAGGTGAGACTCACTTATAGGTTATATTAAAGGGTTTTTTTTATGGGAAAATAACTTCAGAAATTACGTCGTAATTTTATCACTTTTACCGTAACAAAGTGGTAGCTGCTACTTGATTTTATTACTTGAAAGTAATTTTTATTTTAGAGTAATATTTGCCACGGTAGCGCTACTAACATTTTTACTTTTGAGTAAAAAAACTTATAAGTAAATTCTTTGAGTAAATTTCACCAAATATTTACCTATGAATATTACCATTAGGTAGACAACTTTGAAGTTTAATTTGGTAGTAAAAATAACGTTATTTTTCCTGTACTATTTACTTTAAAGGGAATTATTACTAAAAAGTTCCATAAATAAGTTTAATTAACTACATTTTTCCTCTCCAAAGGTAAAAAAAACTTTATGCTAGTAATTCTTACGGAAAATGCTGCTTGGGAGAGTAAATATTAAATAATATTTATTTATTTCTGATATAAGATTTATTAAGATACCCCATATCAAAGCCTGAAAGTAGGGATAGAAAAAATGCCAGTGAAATAAATTCAGATAAACATCCCTTCTCTCTGTCTTACTTTAAAAGAGTAGCCATTATTCACTTTTTAACTTAAAAAGAGAGAGAGAGAGAGAGAGAAAATGAAATAGTAAAAAAGTTTAATTAATAAAGTTTTTTTATGTCAAAAATCATTTAATTTTACTATCTCTAATATGTATGGGTAAAAGAAAGTTTATGTGTTGACGCACTCTCTCTCTCTCTCTCTGAAGAATCAAAGTTAATTGATTTGAATTCACAAGGGTCTTAAACGATATGAAAAAAAAGTAAAAATCTGGTGTGACTGGCCCACAGCACACAACTTTCTCTTACCCTTCGGTAAGAGAAAATTGTGAACCGTGCTGGTCACACCAAATTTTTGTGTCGAGATATATTTAGTTGCTCTTAGCACTTTAGTTCCAAACTTTCATAGATGGCGGTGAGCTAAGAATGCTTCCACATCAGTAAAGTGTTCTTCTAAAGGTTTCCACAAAAAATTTCACTGATAAACTTTTTAAAGAGCATCTGAAAAATAGTTCATTTATGAATTTGAAACAAAAACGTTGGAGCGAATTTTGAAAAAATTGCAAAAAACTGAAAAAGTACATCAGTAAAGTGTACTTCAAACGATTTCAACAAAAAATTTCACTAATACACTTTTTAAAGAGCATCTAAAAAATAGTTGATTTTTGAATTTAAAAAAAATCGTTGGAGCGAATTTTGAGAAAATTCAAAAAAAAACTGAAAAAGTACATCAGTAAAGTACAAGTACTTTTTGGCCGATTTCGTTTAAAAGCTTATTTACACGAGGTCGGAAGGTGCCTAACTTAAATATAAAATTTCAACCTCCTAGCTCATTTCCTTCATGGTCAAAAATGTCCACACACACACACACAAGACCAATTTGTGGGACCCACTTTTTTGGACTCAGGGGACCTCAAAACATGAATATCCATCAAAATCTCGAGATTGAATTTTTGACATGATCGCAATACTTTCTCTCTATATATATTTCATATATAGGGTAAGAGAAAGTAAAAATAATCAACTTATTTTCTGTATATGGTCTTTTTCCACCCCCGCCCTACTTATTTTAATTCCTCGATTAAATTGAAATAAATTTTTTAAAGTGACGTTCCACACGCTTGTTTCTAGAGACCTTCTAGATTAATTGATATTGAGGGGGCCAAGCAAGCATGGACAAATTTAACAACTAATAATCACAATATGAAAATTGCGAAATTATTATTGTAATATAAACCCCATCCCATGATTATAAAAATTCGTAATTCAAAGCTAGCCATGAAGATTGTTTTTTTCTAAAAGATACTTAATTTAACTATCAATTGATTAAAAATGTCACAATGTCAATTTTATTACTAAAAAGCCCGAATATTTATTGCTTCTACGGTGCCTGAGCGCGTTAAGGGAGGGGAGCGAGTCGTAAGTTAGAGTTCGATCATTGGCTAAGATAGAGAGTTTAAGGCTTTAACACAACTTGAACACTGATAAGGGAATAGAGGAGGGGGAGGGGGGGGACTTGGCAAGCACGAAACCATTTAGGACCGGCCCTTTGATCAATAATAAAATAATAAATAGAGTATATATATTGTTTATTTATTCATTCTCGATTTTGGATTTAGATAACGCAAATCGAAATGATAGGCGAGGCGAGGTTAAAGGTGTCGGCGATGGCCTTGACATTCATTCATAGTCGATATTTATTATTATTATTAAGTTGTATTTTTGAAAATGGTGGTTATTATATAAATTACTACTTTGATTTGGAAGGAAAATTTTTTTTTAACCATGAAATTTTATTTCTTTTTTTTTTAACATCTTTTGTGAGTATATTCTCGGCCAAATTTTATGTAAATAGTTCGATCACTATACAGAGAAATTTGCCAGAATTTATTAAGAATATATTCTTAAGGCGGCCACACACGAAACTGCAAACTTGACAAGCATGCACGTGCAATCTTTTTGATACAAGCAAACTGTAGCGTCTGTAGGGGAATTTCGTGCAAGCATTTTAATTGTGCAAGCCGCTTGATGCTCGATTAATTTTAATCATGCACAAGCATATTTGCGCAAGCAAAACTCTCCGTCATTTTATGGACGTCTTGACATTTGATATTTATTTAATAACTTACTTTTTTCGGGTATTTGAATTAATAAATATTGGAATTATATATATTTTTACATTTATTTTAAAAATCATCCACAAATCACCTTAACGGTGCTAGTATTTGAAGATATTATTTAAAAAATTTTCAGTCCCCAGGGAAGCTCTCCTGTAAAGTGAATCTTCCAACAAACCGCCCCCACCGAAAACCAGATCCCGTCCTATGCGACGAAAATTTATTTAAATTGAATTGGTTACCAATCAATGTATAATATTATAATAGCGACGAGGTCTAAATGGCCTTAGAATTGTTAGTGCAGAAAAAGACCTTAAATAAACTCCTCCCCCCTCCCGCACTGACAAAATTGCATTAATCCGACCCTGTTTCGGCATGAGCTAATTCTTGCACAAACATACTTGTGTGGTGCTCAAGGCAATTTGGGCATGCTGATACAAAAAGATTGAACATGCATGATTGATTGTCAAGTTAGCAGTTTCGTGAGCATTTAGAATTATTTCAACATCTACTCACACATTCTTTAATCGAGTAAAAAATTCGAATTGGGGTGTTCCCTATAAATTAATGAACTTTTCCCTTACCAGGGAGTGAAATATTTCAGAAAATATTACATCTTAATAAACATAGTTAATTTTGTAACAAAAGAAATAAAGAGAAAGAATAGAAGCAGCTAGGTACAGTGTTTATTCCATTAATGGTACTTCTGGGATCCCCTAATCAAAAGAAGAAATGGTTCTTATTTTTACTCGGGAATCTTGTAAAAAAAGAGGAGCTCCATGACGTCACTTTCTTAAAATAGAAAAAAGTAAACAAACCGAGTTTGATCCCCCCCCTCTGAAATAAAAAGTTTCATCCATATTAGATAAGTGGTTCCATATAGACCTATTTATTCTCTAAATGTAATTGATAATTTTAAAGATTTTTTATATTCTATTATAAATTTTATTTTATACATCTCTTATATCCTAGTCTGGATTGAGTCCTAAAGAAGAGAGGGAGGGATTTCAACACACCCAACTGTAAAAATTTTTATATATTTTTTATTAATTTCCTGTTCGAATAAAAATTCTAATTACTGAGCTGAAATTTATTTCTCGTAAATATAGATAATAGTAGTATAGATACACTTAAAGAAAGTTGTGTACCTTTTTTGCACTATAAAGTTGTTTTGTTTTGTAGAACAAAGATTTGCTTAATAAATCATATTTTTTTGGAGCGTTACTAGGGTTAGTTCAATTTTGAAATATGCAATTCTTTTGCAGCTCTTTGAAATTTGACACGTGTAAAAAAAAGTTCATCCGAACCCCCACCACACAAACACCCTGATTAACAGGAAAAATGATTAAAAATGATCGAGGGATCCACACGCCTGCAGCTAGTCTGCATAGTGAACCTTTAGTGACACACAGGCCCCAAAAGATCCACACCCGCCCGCACCAACACAGAGATCCACACCCCCACCAAGGACTCCCACAGTAGATCGAAAGTGACCAGTAGAAAAATGTGTGTCCCTGGTGCGGGCGTGTGGATCCCTGTGTGCACTAAAGGTTCACATGTAAACTAGGTGCGGGCGTGTGATCCCTCGATCATTTTAATCATTTTTACTCTGGACCATCTAAAAACACAAATTTGTAAAAAATATATAATTAAACGTAGTATTGATTCATTGGAGATAAGAGAAAAAGAGATAATTATGATTTTAATCAAATTTCGCAAACAATATAAAATAATAGTTCGTTGGTTACGTTAATGCTAGTTTTATACTTGATGATTTCATTATCAGAGCAGTCTGGCACATATACCGTACAATAAGGACAAAACAACAACAACAACGCCTCTCTTTCTATTCATAACAAACTATTGCAAATAATTAGAATTTGCAATTGTTTTAGAAAATTCACTCCAACGCAAATCAATTAGTCATTTTCCGTGTTGATCAAAATCGAAATATTATTAAGTTTAATGAATTATTTTGCAATGATAACAAATCATTTATTATAAAATAATAAAGGCTTAAAATTGCATTTATATTCTAACTAACCTTATATACCTGATGATTTATAAAATTTAATTTCGTTAGAACAGCCAACATGGGATATTAATCTATTTTCTATTTGATTAGATTCTACCTTTAATATATTTCATTAGATTTACAGTTAAATAATTTATTAATATTATTGAATTTAGAATGCAAAATCAAAAATAGCAAATATTAAAGATTCTATGTAAAAAATGAGAAAATACAATGGTGTAATTAAGCGTCACATTTAAGTTCAGCGAAATAAAAACAAATATCAAACTATTATCAAGATCGAATTTATTATTGACACTTGGGGGGTATTTAGAAAATTTTCTTTCCCCTTCGTCAATCCTTTAATGACTGAGTGGGAATTAATATCGAGAAGTCTATCAGTTCAGTGGCGTGGCAAAGACCCATTCAGCCAGTCTGACCATTTCGGCATTCCGGGATTCCTGGGTAACGCGAGCCATCTTCATATTCCTTGAAAATTTTAGTTCTTTTTAGAGATATTATATTTGGTCCAAATCGGCTTTGCCGCCTCTATTTTAGTCTAATAAAGAGAATGGAGAGAGAAAAAACCCTATCAGTCGACGACTTTATGTAAACCCGCGCAACAAAATCATAAATAAAGCAAAACAAAAAAAAAAAAAAGGCAAAAAGGATTGGCTGATTTGGAAGGCAATTCTGAGGCAATGCCCCCACCTCATGACCCCCACGCTACGCCAGTGTATCAGTTTTGAAATAAGACTTTGTTTAACCTCTTTACAAATAAACGACTTTACTAAATTATTATTTTTTTTTTAATTTACCCTTTTTGGCTTGGCTACAGAGACCATTAGGGATTTATTGTACAATATATTTGTACCAGTGGCAAAGCCCGTCCTCGGCGAGCAATTTTAAATTTCCCTCTCTGACTCCGCTTCTTCTGTCTCTGGCCAATCAGCGAGAGAGAGTGGTAAACAGGTTACATACATCGAAAGTGAATGGCTAGCGCTTTATATATAGTTTTTTTTTTTTTTAACTTAATTAAATGGCCGTCGGAACAGAGGCGTACCGAGGAAGTTGGGGGCCTGGGGCGGAACTAGAAGAGGGGGGTCCTTATATTGAATTTTTTTTTTCTTGGAGGTGGGTGGTCATCTTTAAATATCCTTCTCCTCCATACACAAAAATATTTTTTAAAATACCGTATACCCTGAACCCCAAGGGCCCCGGGGCCTTTCAAAGGGAAATTTTCATTAAATTTTGTTTTTACTTGAGCCCCAAGGGCCCCGGGGCCTCTCAAAGAGAAATTTTTATTAAATTTTCTTTTTTTTTTTATCTAAATTTTCCCATTTTTACTTGAACCTTGAAGGCCCCGGGGCCTCTCAAAGAGAAATTTTTATTAAATTTTGTTTTTACTTGAGCCCCAAGGGCCCCGGGGCCTCTCAAAGAGAAATTTTTATTAAATTTTGTTTTTACTTGAGCCCCAAGGGCCCCGGGGCCTTTCAAAGGGAAATTTTCATTAAATTTTGTTTTTACTTGAGCCCCAAGGGCCCCGGGTCCTCTCAAAGAGAAATTTTTATTAAATTTTGTTTTTACTTGAGCCCCAAGGGCCCCGGGGCCTCTCAAAGAGAAATTTTTATTAAATTTTCTTTTTTTTTATCTAAATTTTCCCATTTTTACTTGAGCCCTGAGGGCCCCGGGGCCTTTCAAAGGAAAATTTTCATTAAATTTTTACTTTCTCGTACCCTATATATGAAATATATGGAGAGAAAGTATTGCGATCATGTCAAAAATTCGATGTCGAGATTTTGATGGATATACATGTTTTGAGGTCCCCTGAGTCCAAAAAAGTGGGTCCCGCAAATTGGTCTGTGTGTGTGTGTGTGTGTGTGTGTGTGTGTGTGTGTGCGTGTGTCTGTATGTGTGGACAGATTTTTAGCATGAAGGAATTGAGCTACCGGATTGAAATTTTATATTTAACTTAGGTACCTTCCCACACGCTCAAAATAAGCTTTTGAACAAATCGGCCAAAAAGTACTAGTACTTTTACTGATGTACTTTTCAGTTTTTTTCGATTTTCTCAAAATTCCCTCCAAGGATTTTTTTTAAAATTCATAAATGAACTATTTTTTAGATGCTCTTTAAAATGTATATTCTCATTTTGCCGTTGAAATCTTCTGAAGACCACTTTACTCTTGTTCTTCATAGGAAAGATAGAAATGGTTGCCATGGTAACGGAATTTAAATCTTTTTCTTTTTATTAGATTAAAAATCAATTATTATTTAAATTCCCATTTCATTTTAAATTTATTTGTGTCTTTAATTGTTTCAAAGAAAACATATATGTCTCTCTCTCTACTTGAAAACATTATCGTCTGTCTACTACTCTTTTAAATTCCCTTTTCCACCTTATCTTCGCATAGGCCTAATGTTAATTTCCTATAGGGATTTGTATGTTAATTCTCTGATTCAAAAGGGGGTCCCCTTTAGAACTTTTTAGGCATTTAAAATTTTTTTTTCCAATTCTTAAGGAAATTTTGTATTTATTTACGATTCTATATTGTGTATAAAATGTCCAAATATGAGATTAAAATTTTGAAAAAATAACCATAGTTTATTTGAAGCAGTCAACATTTAAAATGCAAGTTTGAAACTAAGGTGCTATCGGAAACTAAATATATCTCGACAAAAAAAATCTGCTGTGACCAGCACAGTGCGCAACTTTCTCTTACCGAAGGGTAAGAGAAAGTTGTGTGCTGTGCGCCAGTCACGCTCAGATTTTTTTTTTAATAAATATATGGGGGCCTATCCCGGACGGGGGCTCGGGGCGGACCGCCCCCCTCGCCCCCCCCTCGGTACGCCACTG
>JAKCPI010014444.1:0-160728 GCA_023213315.1 Euborellia annulipes | reverse complement strand
ATCTGGTGTGACTGGCGCACAGCACACAACTTTCTCTTACCTTCGGTAATCGAGATTTATTTTTTATTGCTTGTCACACCAGATTTTTTGTGTCGACATGTATTTAGTTCCCGGCAGTAGGGGAATATTTGAATTCAGATGTGAAATTTATAAGTATGGGGAAAATATTTATATTTTGTTACCATGGCAACCATTTCTCCTATCTTTCCTATGGCTTACAAAGTAAAGTGTGCTTCAAACAATTTTGTGGGCAAAACGAGAATTATACATTTGAAAGAGCATCTAAAAAATAATTGATTTTGAATTTTAATCAAAATCGTTAGAGCGAATTTTGAGAAAATCGAAAAAAACTGAAAAAGTACATCAGTAGAGTACTAGAGCTTTTTGGCCGATTTTGTTCATAAGCTTATTTTGAGTGCCCGGGGAGGGTACCTAACTTAAAATATTAAATTTCAATCGGGTAGCTTAATTCATTTATGCTTAAGTCGTTACACGCATACACACAAACATACAGACAGACAGACCGACCAATTTGCGGGACCCACTTTTTTGGACTCAGGGGACCTCAAAACATGTATATTCATCAAAATCTCGACATCGAATTTTTGACATGATCGCAATGCTTTCTCTCTCTATATATTTCATATATAGGGTAAGAGAAAGTAAAAAAAAATTAGTTTAAAATCACCGAAAATTAAAAACTAACATTTTATATAGTTGAAAGACACATTCCCTAAAACGATATGAATTTTTATACCTCTCTGGTGAGGTTGACTACAAATTGATTAACAATAAAACAATTGAAAGCGTTGTTTTGGCGACCTGCTGCTCTCATCTTTGAAACATGAGGTCTATTCATTGGCCGACAGTTCGATTCCAAAACGGATCCGATGAGAGGGCGAGGGGTCCAGGCATCCAGAATCCCAACATACCAACATACAGCATCCCATACCCAGCTTATTGAGCTTACCGAGCTTAGCGAGCTTTGTCGATAACTGCCGAGCATGTCTTCGGTCAAGTACGCCCTTTTCGCATGCCAATTTTCATAAACTCGATTTGAAATATTTATGTGCTCTTGGAGAAACAAATCAAATATTTTTTCAAGGTATCAGAAAATTTAATTCAAATATATAGAAGAAAAAAAAAACAAACAAATGTCATAATTATTAGAAAAACTTTAATAAAATGACACGTTGTGATCTAAAAGGATGGAGCTGAGCTACGAATGCTCCCACATCAGTGAAGTGTACTAAACAATTTTCACAAAAAATTTCACTGATCTACTTTTTAAATAGCATCAAAAAATTAATTGATATATTTATGAATTTTAATCAAAATCGTTGCAGCGAATTTTGAGATAATCGCAAACAACTGAAAAATACACCAGTAAAGCACTAGTACTTTTTGTTCAAAAGCTTATTTTGAGTGTCCGGGAGAATACCTAATTAAATATAAAATTTCAATCCTGTAGCTCAAATTCTTCCCGAATTTTTGACATGATCGCAATACTTTCTCTCTCTATATAATATATAGAGAGAGAAACTATAAAACAATAAATAAGTTATTCATAAAAATTTCATCTTATAAATGGATTCTTTTTTCTTTCCTCTTTGAAACAAAAGACTATTTAAAATTTTGCATAACATCTGGTTAACAAAGTATATATCACTTGATAGAATGGCATCATATTTTTTATATCACTGAATTTTTTTGTGTCTCCAAATTTAAATCTTTCAAAGGTTTGATTAAGATTAAAATAGATAAACACTATTAGACATGGTATCTAGTATGTAATGTACCTTTAATCCTTTAATGGATCACTTTTAGCCTTATTGACACTGATAATATACGTGAAGTTTGCTTCTGATTTGTGACTGAACTGAAACGAATCCAATTAGCGAGCCACGCCCCATATTGTTGCGCTGACTCTGCGCCCCGCCCATTCGTGTATTATTAAGCTGACTGAGCAATATCCGGATTAATTGCAGGGAGTTTGATTAAGGGCGGAACTCGGAGCTCTTTTCTTTTGCACACCCAAATTACTAAAAGTTGCTATTATTACCAACAAATGGACAAACTTGGATGTTTTAGGTAAAAAATTAAAAGCAAAATGTTACCCTTTTTTACTTTCTCTTACCCTATATATGAAATATATAGAGAAAGTATTGCGATCATGTGAAAAATTCGATGTCGAGATTTTGATGGATATACATGTTTTGAGGTCCCCTGAGTCCAAAAAAGTGGGTCCCGCAAATTGGTCTGTGTGTGTGTGTGTGTGTGTGTGTGTGTGTGTGTGTGTGTGTCTGTGTGGACACTTTAGACCATGAAGGAAATGAGCTAACTAAATAAATCTCGACACAAAAAATCTGGTGTGACAGCAGGGTGCACAACTTTCTCTTACCGAAGGGTAAGAGAAAGTTGTGTGCTGTGCGCCAGTCACATCAGATTTTTATTCTGACTACAATGTTATATCTATGGTGCAATTATCAAACAGAATATAGAAATTTACATACAGTATATAATATCAATTAATCTTAATTAATATTAATTAATCAATAAATATATTGTATTAACTAATTGTTGTGAAATATGCTACCCTAGCTTCCACTTATAATAATAATAGATTTTCTCATTATATAATGAAAACAATTTTCTTGTTTGTTGCAGCATCCTTATCCTTCGGAGGACCAGAAGAAACAGCTGGCCCAAGACACAGGCCTCACCATTCTTCAGGTCAACAATTGGTGAGTTAAAATTTTATTTAGCTACATATAGCTATTTATTTCGTATTATTAAAATTCTATCTTTTTACTGAAGAGGACTCAATTCGGGTCTCTTGAAGTTGCTATTTTATTTTTGTTTATAAATATAATAATTGTATACATGGGCGTAGCCAGGGGGATTCGGGGGTTCAAACACCCCCTCCCCCCATTGGACCCAAGCCATGTCTAGATATTTAAGCTCTCTAATACAAAATACTTTCTCTCTATATATATTTCATATATAGGGTAAGAGAAAGTAAAAACATAATAACTTTCTCTATCTTAAAAAAAAAAAAATTAAATAAAATGCAAAAAATTCAAGAAAATTCAGAATTTTCACAGTGAAAAGAATTGATTTTTGTTTTGCTTTATAAAAAATTAAAGTTGCTTAAAATTGATTAAATCTCTCAAATGAAAAATAATAAAAATGATTATATAAATAAATTTATTATTTTTTTCTTAAAGAGATCTGAGATGGGATTGCGATCAAGGGAAACAGATAGACACACACTTATTGCCTGAAACTAGTTGAATGAAAAATTGGGGGACTTAAATAAGAAAAGGCGGGCCCGAGGGGGGGGGGGTGGCTACTCATATATTTCATTAGACGCCCTATACTGCTCCCCTAGTCGGGTGAGGGGGGGGGGGGAGAAATCATCCTGAACCCCACCCATCAAAAATTTCTGGCTACGCCTATGGTTGTATCTACAGTATATGAATATTTTAATTTTAATATTTTTATATATTTATAAGAGATTGATTTATAATAACTAATTGTTTGATATTTTATAGTGTTTATTTCTAAGAAAGGAAATTAATTTTTTTTACTTTTTAAATTTCCTTTTTCGACGAATCGGAAAAGAACTTAATTTTTCACTATCTTATATTATAATAGCTGTCTTTGCTATTTTTTTATTTTACATATATTCTCATATCAATTCGATATTAGCCAATAATATTTTAAATAAAAAGTTTTCCTTTTTCCTGTCGTCTTGAAGCTAATTCATGTCTTTGAATAATTAATCTATGTTTTTTTTTTTTTTTTCAATAAAAACTTTTTTATCTTAGTGCCATTGAGTCATTGCTAGAAATTTATTTTATTTATCTAACTCAAATTATTCATTTGGTAACTTCTTAAAATTTATTCAATTATTTTTATCAATTAAAATATTTGATTCTTTTTTACATTTTTACTTTTCACTTCAATAGCATCAAACAATAAATACTTACTTATAAAAAGTCTAATTCGATGAACCATCAGAATTTATTAATTATTTGCTTATTAATTAATGCTAAAAGGTTACTTAGAAATAATTCTTATTTTTATTTGTCGTGAATTTATTTAAAAATGAGAAATAATTTTTTCAATTTTTATATTATTTAGCCCCAAATCTGATCCAATCCAAATGTTTTTATTATCAACAGATAGAAGTAGACATGAAAAAAAAATGTTTAGAGAAAGAAATTTCTTAATATTTAATTTTTAAAAATATAAATTTGTCTAAAACGAGCAAATGTTCAAATTTCTTTTGTACTCGGAATACATGGATGAATTTGTATCCTGATGTACAGTATTTAGGCTTCCCTCTTGTTCTCTTGTCAATTAATAAATCAAAATTTTTGGGCGTCCATCATATATTATCTAATTTGTTGCTAAAACAATATTAATCGAGATGCCAAGTCAGCTGGCGGGGGCTGCACCCCTCGGCTCCCCGTCTTCATTTCCCTGCGCTTCGGGCTGTGATTAATTGAACCAATTACCGATGAGTTGCTGGCGCTAATTAGATCTCCCGAGGGACCAAGGGCCTGGACCCTCCACACGACGATTATTCCCAAGCTCTGTTTGTGTGCTTCGCCTGTTTCAGATTCCGTCTATGCCTTTGCTTGCATTCTAATTCTCGTTTAACATCCATTTATTACCATTCCCAAATTTACAATCTTTAAAAAGAGGGATAATTACTACCCTTCTATTTTGAATTTCATTCCGAGATTATCTGGAAACAAGCTGAATGGGGTTCTTTGAATGCATCCACTGTTAATCTGATCGACGTTTAATTATCAAACAAAAATAAATAATAATATAAAGAAATTATATCATTTGAAGATTTCAAAGATATTCTAAAACTCTCCCACTGTCTTTTATTATCCGCAGATTTTTTACTTTCTCTTACCCTATATATGAAGTATATAGAGAGAGAAAGTAATGCGATCATGTCAAAAATTCCAATGTCGAGATTTTGATGGATATACATGTTTTGAGGTCCCCTGAGTCCAAAAAAGTGGGTCCCGCAAATTGGCCTGTGTGTGTGTGTGTGTGTGTGTGTGTGTGGACACTTTTGACCATGAAGGAAATGAGCTAGAAGGTTGAAATTTTATATTTATGTTAGGCACTTTCCAAACTCGTGTAAATAAGTTTTTAAACAAAATAGGCTTGTACTGATGTACTTTTTCAGTTTTTTCGATTTTCTCAAAATTCGCTCCAAGGAATTTTTTTAAATTCATAAATCAACTATTTTTTAGATGCTCTGTAAAATGTATATTCTCATTTTGCTGTTGAAATCTTCTGAAGATCACTTTACTCTTGTTCTTCATAGGAAAGATAGGAGAAATGGTTGCCATGATAACGGAATTTAAATCTTTTTCTTTTTATTAGATTAAAAATCAATTATTATTTAAATTCCCATTTATTTTTATTTTATTTCTGTCTTTAATTGTTTTGAGAAAACATATCTCTCTCTCTCTCTCTCACTTGCAAACATTATCGTCTGACTCTACTCTTTTTAAATTCACTTTCCGCCTTCTCTCATAGGAAGAATGTTAATTTCCTATAGGGATTTGTATGTTAATTTCGATTCAAAAGGGGGTCCCCTTTGGAACTTTTTACGCATTTAAAATTTTTTTTTCCAATTCTTATGAAATTTTGTATTTATTTAGGATACTCTATTGTGTATAAAATGTCCAAATATGAGATTAAAATTTTGAAAAATAACGATAGTTTATTTCAAGCAGTCAACATTTAAAATGCAATTTGAAACTAAGGTGCTCTGGTAAACTAAATATATCTCGACACAAAAAATCTGGTGTGACCAGCACGGTGCACAACTTTCTCTTACCGAAGGGTAAGAGAAAGTTGTGAGCTGTGCGCCAGTCATACCAGATTTTTTTTATTTTATCTGCACTTAGCTTTAAGTGTTAATTAAATGATATCAAATACTTATCAAATTTTGGAAAAAACGATATATAAACGTACTTGTTAAAATTCACTTCCTGGATATAAGTAGTAATAGTGTTAGAATAGTACAGCTATTTGCATCCTTTATTTTCTAGAAAAAAATAACTAGGTATTAAATGAATAGACTTAGGCAACATTTTCTTTTGAAGTTTTGAGACATAGACTTATGTATTGAATGAGATATTATAATCCAAAAAACTCCTAAATGTGCAATTCATCTAATTAAATGTGAGATTTATATTTGTTGCTGGACCCAACATCCCCTTGAGAAATGAACCCGAGGTGTCCAACCTCTCCGGGTATCTGTGATCTTCCATTGCACCCGACCCTCAGCCAGGGGTCGCCGGGAATATAATAACATTTAATAATAGATTTTGTTTTAAATAAAAGGGTATAGCAATACCTCGCATAGTTCGGCTTCGTTTAGTCTTTTTTCAATATAGTCAGTTTGGAAATTTTCTTTAAAAAAAAATTTTAATGAATTTCTCTTTTATAAACATTCTTGTTTTGTGCAACTCTAAAATGTAGATAATATTTTCTTTTTTTTTTTTTTTTGATATATTTTGGGGCTTTCTTTTTTGCCTTAGTTTTGTGTTTTTTTTTTCTAGGGCATTTTCTATTAGTTTTAATTCGATTTTGATTTATTTATTTCTGAGTGACCAATTAACAGTATAAAAAAAAAAATTGGGAAAAATTTTCAACTATTGTCTTTATCAAATATAAGCTTAACAGAAATGTATTTCAAAATAAATTAGTTAAGAAATTATAAATTTCTGAATCATAGCAAAACTAAGGCAATTTTTGTCAGAGGGAGAAAATGCCAGCAAAATTTTTTAAGAGACCTTGTTCGATCGATTAATAATATAATTTTAAAAGTAGAGAAAAATGTATATTTATATATTATGTTTATTCCTAAACGAAACTTAAATGAATGTTGCAAAATAATTAATACGAGCAATCTGAAAAGGGCGTGGAAGACCATTTCGGGGTCATAATATTAATACTTAATAAGAACATAAAGGAGCTTAAGGGGGAATGTGTAGTGCGAAAAGGGAGGCCGATGAAGGAGATTGAAGCGTGCGAAACGTTGCAGCTGCTGAGGTGAGAAGCCTCCCGCCTTCTTTTATGAGCCTCAATTGCACCTTGAAGCCCCCCCCCCCCCCACCCAAAGCAAAGTAATATGGAACTCCCTTGCTCTTTCTTCTACTTCGTCAAATGTTAAAGCTGAATCACCCAAATCAGACAAAATTCACCTGCCCCTTGATCAGGGGAAGGCCCTTTCCAATAAATTAATCGAATCTAATAATAAATTGAATGCGCCTTCACTTGAATAAAGAAACCTAATTTATCTACGTATATATCTGCTAATTTATCTTTAATTTTAATTAAAAAAATCTGGTGTGACTGGCGGACAGCACACAATTTGCTCTTACCCTTCAGTAAGAGAAAGTTGCACCAGATGCTAACCATGCTGTTCACACCAGATTTTTTGTGTTGAGATATATTTACTAGGTAGAGCTTTGTCTGAAAAGAGATGGAATTTTTTTCAAACAACTCTCAATTAGACTATAAATAAGCCAGTAAATATATCGTTTAAGATAACAAATTTGCGAGATAAGTTCGTATTTGATTGGGCAAAAATTGCGCCCCTGGAGTTTTGCCCCCACATACAGACCAATTTGCGGGACCCACTTTTTTGGACTCAGGGGACCTCAAAACATGTATATCCATCAAAATCTCGACATCGAATTTTCGACATGATCGCAATACTTTCTCTTTCTATATATTTCATATGCAGGGTAAGAGAAAGTAAAAAGTAAAAAAGTCATTTGATTCACATTTTCCATAGGCTCCGTGTATTTTAAATGTTGACTGCTTGAAATAAACTCTGGTTATTTTTCAAAATTTTCATATTTGGGTATTTTATAATCAATAGAGAATCCTAAATAAATTCAAAATTTCATAAGAATTGGAAAATTTTTTTTTAAATGTGTAAAAAGTTCCAAAGGGGACCCCGACCCCCCTTTTGAATTGAATTTAACATGCAAATCCCATAGGGATTTAACATTGGCTCTATGGAAGGAAAAGCCGAAAAGTGAAATTGAAAAATCTGAATTCTTTCCTATGAAGTACAAGAGTAAAGTGTGCTTCAAAAGATTTCAAGGGCAAAATGAGAATATCTATTTTAAAAAACATGTAAAAAAGAGAAAGTAAAAATCTGGTGTGACTGGCGCACAGCACACAACTTTCTCTTACCCTTCGGTAAGGGAAAGTTGTGCATCGTGCTGTTCACTCCAGATTTTTTGTGTCGAGATATATTTTCTTAGCACTTTAGTTCCAAACTTGACCACGCGATGATTCATAGATGGCGCTGAGCTACGAATGCTTCCACATTAGTAAAGTGTACTTCAAATGATTTCCACGAAAAATTTCACTGATATACTTTTTAAAGAGCATCGAAAAAATAGTTGATTTTTGAATAAAAAAAAATCTTTGGAGCGAATTTTGAGAAAATCCAAAAAAACTGAAAAAGTACATCAGTAAAGTACTAGTACTTTTTAGCCGATTTTATATAAAAGCTCAATAACAGGAGACGGAAGGTCGGAAGGAGTCTAACTTAAATATAAAATTTCAACCTCCTAGCTCATTTTCTTCATGGTCGAAAATGTCCACACACACACAGACCAATTTGCTGGACCCACTCTTTTGGACTCAGGGGACCTCAAAACATGTATATCCATCAAAATCTTGACATTGAATTTTTGACATGATCGCAATACTTTCTCTCTTTCATATATAGGGTAAGAGAAAGTAAAAATATAAAAAATAATAATTTGAAGAGATAAAAAATAGACCGAAACCCAGTAGTATAACTATGTGGGGACGAAGGGAGGCGCTCGCCCCCTCCGCCCCAGGCGCATTAAGCCTTTGGCCCCCCTCGATACCGACATAGGCGCCCTAGGGTATCTAAGATGTATTCCAGGAACGGTGATTTTATCATAATCTTTCCATAGATTGTCCAAAAAATTGATTGTTTTCTTTAAATTATATTAAAACTTAAACAAACCGCTCCCTAGCTGAGCGAGAGACAGTATAAATAATTGAAGTTTAAGTTTAATAGGAGACAACACCACTGACGGTTAAGCATTTGGGTTGGCTAAACTCAAGGCTGTATTCTCTAGCACATTAGGCACTTGTGGTACAGACTATTCAATATATTCCTACAAATTGACTTAACGACTTATAAAATATTAATATAGAAATTTCAAACATTTATATCAAAAAATAATTTAAACACCCATCTTAAATTCACTCGTCCAGTAAAATTATGACTCGCTAGACTCATTTTAAATGATATCAACTTTAAAGGTGTGATTTTATGCTTTTTCGGTGAAATGACGCAAGGGACCATTATGTTTCTTAAGTTCTAATACCTTATTTTACATTTGTTGTTTAAATGGGAATTTATTAATTCTGCGAATAATGCTTCTTTTAAAGACTTAACAGAGCTTCAACCCCCATTAAAGTGAAGATTATTTTACTCCTCCTTAGTTTACGAGCCATAAAAATCAATTAGTCGTTCGATTTAGGCTTTTAAAAAGTCCTTCCATTAATTTTTTTTTATCACAGATTGGATTTTCTCTCTATTCTTCCGAGGTGAGAAATAATTAGTCCTTTCTTTTTTTACTCTCTTACCCTATATATGAAATATATATAGAGAGAAAAGTATTGGGATAATGTCAAAAATTCTATGTCGAGATTTTGATGGATATACATGTTTTGAGGTCCCCTGAGTCCAAAAAAGTGAGTCCTGCAAATTGGTCTGTGTGTGTGTGTGGACATTTTTAACCATGAACCACCACCCTCCGACCTCGTTTAAATAAGCTTTTGAACAAAATCGGCCAAAAAGTACTATTACTTTACTGATGTACTTTTTCAGTTTTTTTCGATTTTCTCAAAATTCGCTCTAAGGATTTTTTTTTTTTTTTTAATTCATAAATCAACTATTTTTTAGATGCTCTTTAAAATGTATATTCTCATTTTGACGTTGAAATCTTCTGAAGACCACTTTACTCTTATACTTCATAGGACAAATGTAGGAGAATTGGTTGCCATGGTATCAGAATTTAAATCTTTTTCTTTTTGGATTAAAATTCATATAAATCCATTATTATTTAGTTGCCCTTTTAAAAAGTATATCAGTAATATTTTGTGAAAATTGTTTGAAGTACACTTTGATAATGTAATTCAGTTTTTTCAAATTCACTTACCGGCTCTTCCTTCCATAGAGCCAATGTTAAATCCCTATGGTGATTTGCATGTTAATTTCGATTCACAAGTTCCTTTGGAACATTTTACACATTTTAAAAAATTTTTCCAATTCTTATGAAATTTTGTATTTATTTAGGATTCTCTATTGTGTATAAAATCTCTAAATATGAGATTAAAATTTTGAAAAAACAGTTTGTTTCAAGCAATCAACATTTAAAATGCAA
Organism: Euborellia annulipes; assembly: GCA_023213315.1. Lineage (NCBI taxonomy): Eukaryota > Metazoa > Arthropoda > Insecta > Dermaptera > Anisolabididae > Euborellia > Euborellia annulipes. The sequence continues at coordinate 150,238 of JAKCPI010014444.1, read as the reverse complement.
GTTATAAACTAAGGTGCTATGGGAAACTAAATATATCTCAACACAAAAATCTGGTGTGACCAGCACGGTGCACAACTTTCTCTTACCGAAGGGTAAGAGAAAGTTGTGTGCTGTGCTCCAGTCAGATTTTTACTTTCTCTTACCCTATATATGAAATATATAGAGAGAGAAAGTATTGTTTTTCTTGTGAAAATTAACTCTTAAATTACTTATGCTTTGCAATGCTGTTATTGATGTCGGTCTTTTTTTGGGCCTACTTTTATCAGGAAACTAATTATCTAAGTATCATAAAGCTAATGACAAACGTATCGATCGATCGTCGTGTTTATATTTTCAAGTACAACGAATTAAATGATAAGCCATCAGAAAGCGAATTTTGATCTTTTTACATTAGCCGTTTCTCATTTTTCTTTCATTAAAAATTAAAAAAGAAAAAAAAAACCACCTTCGGGAGACACACTCCATTAAATTTAGCAATGTAATTTTTCCTTACCTCGTCATTTTCTTTTGGGAAATGATATTTCCCCCTCATAATGTGTGGGTGGTTTTGCCTCTTAAGGCAATATGACTTAACTACATTTGATAACCTTCGAAAACCCCACTAAAGAATCCCTTAACTGTGGGTGAAGAGCATATTGCCTACTTCTTGCGATGTTATTTTTTCTTTTCCGTTTTTTTCCTCTCTCTCTCTGCTATCACGTTTTCGCCATCTCATCAGGCGCCCCTTATTCTTTAGCCGTGGCATCATCATCATTTTTCATTTTCTGTCTGCCATTAGATTCTCCACTCTTGGGACATTGTGCATATACACTTGGGGTCGGGATCGTGATCGGGACGCTCTGTCTGGCCACCTCTAATTCTCAAACTACCTTATATTTCTCAATTAAATTTTTGTATTCAGAAATTGACACCGTGTAGAAATTCGTCAAGCTTCAGCTAAAAGTCATTTTCCTAGAGACTGGGATTAATGGAGTTGACAAAGAGCAAGCAAAGGTCCTCCATCTCTCACCCTGGACCAATCTCCGAGGACTCATCGACGCCCCTAATGGCACAACTGCAGCCCAAGAGGAAAACTCATTTTTAATGAAGTATCAGCTGGGGGATGCGGCCTTAATTATCAGCCCCACCAGTTCTGCCACCCTAGCACCCGGGTAATATATTTCCAGATTTCAGGGGCTCCATTTATCAAGATTCTTTATCTTTTTTTTAGATATTATTATCATAAAAATAATTGGAAATCTTCTTTAAGAAGAATATGTATTTTTTTATTCCTTTTTATGTCTATGAATAAAGTTATACCTTAATCCCATGGATAAATACAGTTAGAATTGATTTTTACTTTCTCTTACCTATATATGTAATATATAGTGAGAAAGTATACAAGGTGCCCGGAAATAACAGGTACAGCAAGTGCCACAATTAAGTTCCCACCCAGAGGTCTACCTGCCTTTAGAGCCTTACGCTTAGGCAACCATTTACAGAGGTCTGTCTATTTAGTTGCCTTCAAATTGACATTCCCCCTGCAATTCTAAAAACCTCTATATTTTAATTTGGAAAGCAGTGAATTGATCTGATTTTAAAAATGTGGCTTATAAAAACGTGAAAAATAACAAAATATTTCAGATAGCAGCAGTTGCGTCAATATTTAAAATTAAATATCTGGCTACGATCTTGTTTCTTTAATCTTAACTTTTCTATTATTATTATTTATTTATAGGAACGAAACGTAGCTTGTTTTTAATAAAAATTTTTGACCTGATAAACCTCGATTTCTTTGTTTCTACTTTTGGTCATTAATTTCATCTTTGAAATAACATAACAATTTTATTTTTTAGTTTAGTAATTTTATTTATTTAAATTTAAAAACTTTGCGAAAGACTCAACTCTTTTTTGGATTAATAAAATTATATTATCAATATATAGTTTTATTTGTATGTATTTATTTTATTTTGATAATAGAAGAACCCAGACTCCGTTCCTATTTATTTCAAATGATTAGTAGCCAATTCAAAGGAAACTTGAGAAGAAACTTGGCATCCATGAAGAAATACGGCAACACTAATTTCAAGAGATATGGGAAAATAACTTTGAGCTCAAAAACCTTTCTACATAGACAAAATGAATTTTTACCGAATAAAATTTTATTAAAAATTGACTTAGAAATTTGGTTCGAAGTTTAAAATCAGATGATTTTTCTAATTAACAAGGATAAACTGTTAAAATTAATCAAAACTATTAATTATTTATAAACCGACAAATCATCAATTGCATGTTAATTTTTGTTATTTAAGACACAAAAGAAGAGGGCAAGAAACCCTTCTAAGGGTCCTTTTTGCTCTGACCATTTCTTTTGTGACTTAAATAACAAAAATTAACATGCAATTGATGATTTGTCGGTTTATAAATAATTAATAGTTTTTTATTAATTTTAACAGTTTATCCTTGTTAATTAGAAAAATCATCAGATTTTAAACTTCGAACCAAATTTCTAAGTCAATTTTTAATAAAAGTTTATTCGGTATAAATCCATTTTGTCTATATAGAAAGGTTTTTGAGCTCAAATTTATTACTTATTACAGTGTTGCTGTATTTCTCCATAGACGCCAAGTAATCTAGAGAGAAACTCTTCTTCTCCATATCCAGAAGCACCCTACTTTATGCAGCGCCTATATGGTCACTGTCCCATTGTGACCTCATCAAGAGAGCTCAACTCAACTTTTTCAGGAAGCTGCTTCACCTGGCTAGGGGAACCCCGAATTCGGTGGTTAGATTGGAGACGGGCTCGATTCACCTTTCCTACACCATAATAAGGTTGACACTGGGTTGGATCCTGAAATTGGCAACAATGCAGGGTGATAGATACCCAAGAATATGCTTTAATAAGCTTGCGCAACTTGAGGGCTCAACTGTTGTCAAATATAACTGGATAAGCCAGGCAAGGAACCTTTTTGAACGGAGTGGAATAGAGATGGATGACTTCGGAGACGCCTCAAGAATTAGGGAGATGATGAAAGAATCCCTAGAAGAATTCAAGAACACCTTGATAGAAAAAGACAGAGAGTTTGTTAATAACTCCATCTTCAACAGCTATTACAAGGAAACAAGTCTCTTTAACGATGACTATGGCCCACGAGATTATCTCACCTTGAAAACAAGATTTGGGCAGGCTCTTAAAGTTAACGGTGAACTACAACACGTACCTAACAAACCAAAAAGAGATATGCTCCATATGTATCCTTAACCAGCCAGAAACTCTATTCCACATCCTCAATGACTGCCCAATATACCACCCCTTCAGAATGCACCACATCCCGGAGATAAAAAACTTGCGAACTGAAGTTGATATCGTAGAATATTTTAATGGCGAGGAGAAATAGAGAAATGGTTGCCTACGCGTAAGGCTCTAAAGGCAGGTAGACCTCTGGGTGGGAACTTAATTGTGGCGCTGGCTGTACCTAGAAAAGATGATTCTACATTAAAAAAAAATCTGGTGTGACTGGCGCACAGCACACAACTTTCTCTTACCTTCGGTAATCGAAAGTTGTGCACTGTGCTTGTCACACCAGATTTTTTGTGTCGACATGTATTTAGTTCCCGGCAGTAGGAAATATTTGAATTCAGATGTAAAATTTATAAGTATGGGAAAATATTTATATTTTGTTACCATGGCAACCATTTCTCCTATCTTTCCTATGAAGCACAAGAGTAAAGTGTGCTTCAAACAATTTTGTGGGCAAAACGAGAATATACATTTGAAAGAGCATCTAAAAAATAATTGATTTTTGAATTTTAATCAAAATCGTTAGAGCGAATTTTGAGAAAATCGAAAAAAACTGAAAAAGTACATCAGTAAAGTACTAGTACTCTTTGGCCCATTTTGATTAAAAGCTTATTTTTCCGGTCCCGGGGGGTGTTTAACTTAAATATTAAATTTCAGCCTCATAGCTCAATTCCTTCATGCTTAAAATTTGACACACACCCACCCACCCACCCACCCACACACAGACAGACCATGTCGCGAAAACCACTTTTTTGGATTCAGGGGACCTCAAAACGTGAAGATCCATCAAAATCTCGACATCGAATTTTTGACATGAATCCAATACTTTCTCTCTATATATATATTACATATATACATAGGTAAGAGAAAGTAATAAGACTTTTTTTTATAAACTTAATATGCCCAGACACTTCGTTTTCAAGATACAGGGGGTCAAAGTTGAATTTTTTTTTTGATTTGTTTTTTGCTAATATCTCGAGAACCGTTTGAGATTTTTCTCAAAAACACTCAAAGCGCTTAAATCTACGCCACTGACTTTTTCAAAAAACTTTACACATAATACAAGCGGAATAATGAACATAAATCATGTGCAGAAGCTTAACATTGTATCTCAAACGGTTCTCGAGATATTAGGAAAAAACAAAAACAAAAAACAAAATCAACTTTGACCCTCTGTATCTTGAAAACGAAGCGTCTGGGCTATATAGTTTATAGGAAAAAAAGTCTTATTTTTTTTTTTACTTTCTTACCCTATATATGAAATATGTAGAGAGAAAAGTATTGCGATCATGTCAAAAATTCCAATGTCGAGATTTTGATGGATATACATGTTTTGAGGTCCCCTGAGTCCAAAAAAGTGGGTCCCGCAAATTGGCCTGTGTGTGGACACTTTTGACCATGAAGGAAATGAGCTAGAAGGTTGAAATTTTATATTTATGTTAGGCACCTTCCAAACTCGTGTAAATAAGTTTTTAAACAAAATAGGCTTGTACTGATGTACTTTTTCAGTTTTTTCGATTTTCTCAAAATTCGCTCCAAGGAATTTTTTTAAATTCATAAATCAACTATTTTTTAGATGCTCTGTAAAATGTATATTCTCATTTTGCCGTTGAAATCTTCTGAAGATCACTTTACTCTTGTTCTTCATAGGAAAGATAGGAGAAATGGTTGCCATGATAACGGAATTTAAATCTTTTTCTTTTTATTAGATTAAAAATCAATTATTATTTAAATTCCCATTTATTTTTATTTTATTTCTGTCTTTAATTGTTTTGAGAAAACATATATCTCTCTCTCTCACTTGCAAATATTATCGTCTGACTCTACTCTTTTTAAATTCACTTTCCGCCTTCTCTCATAGGAAGAATGTTAATTTCCTATAGGGATTTGTATGTTAATTTCGATTCAAAAGGGGGTCCCCTTTGGAACTTTTTACGCATTTAAAATTTTTTTTCCCAATTCTTATGAAATTTTGTATTTATTTAGGATACTCTATTGTGAATAAAATGTCCAAATATGAGATTAAAATTTTGAAAAATAACGATAGTTTATTTCAAGCAGTCAACATATAAAATGCAAGTTTGAAACTAAGGTGCTCTGGTAAACTAAATATATCTCGACACAAAAAATCTGGTGTGACCAGCACGGTGCACAACTTTCTCTTACCGAAGGGTAAGAGAAAGTTGTGTGCTGTGCGCCATTCACACCAGGTTTTTTCATGTAGAATCTCCTTTTCTAGGTACCTGTTATTTCCGGGCACCCAGTATGAAAATAATATCGACCGGGGGTTTCTTCTTTTTTTTTTTAGAGCTTTTGAAAAAATATATTATTGTTTGTAGTAAACATTTGTTATACATGCCTAAAGGCCTTTTCTAAACTCCTTACTAACATTCAACATGCCCCGTAAGTCTTGCTTTGCTTTGGCCATTGTCACCAAGTGCATTGAAATGTTATGTCATTTATTGGTAAACAAACATGACTCAGTCACGAATATTTTGGACCCATGTCACAATCGTTACCTTGATTAAAGAACAAAAAACATTCATTATAGTATTATATTTATAACTCTAGTCCACCCCCCCCCCCCCCATAAAAAACACCCAAACAAGAATCGATCAACTTTATAGGGAAATCTAAAGGAATGATCGAATTATTTATTTATATTCAGGTGAGGATTATTTTTTACTTGTGTAAAATAGAAGTTGGCCCCGGTGTAATATAAACAAACATCTTTGGTTGCCTATCGACCGGGGGTTTCTTCTTTTTTTTTTAGAGCTGTAGAAAAAAACCTTATGGAAAATTATAGAAGTACCAGTAGTATATTCTTAATGAATTTTTACTTTCTCTTACCTATATATTAATATGTTAATATAACTAAATAGAGAGAAAGTATTGCTTTGATGTTGAGATTTTGATGAAAATACACGTTTTGAGGTTCCGTGAGTGCAAAAAATGTGATTCCTGCAAAATGGTTTGTCTGTCTGTGAACAAAATATCTCATGATCGAAGAGCTAGGAATATGAAATTTGATATTTAAAGTGAGGTACTCCCCTTTCACGTAACACCAAGCTTTTGAACGAAATCGGCGAATTAGATTTTCGGTTTAACTGTGGTTTATTTGTAAAAATTTAAAAAAACTCTTGAACAGGTTTTTTCCCTTGCGATGGCTTTACATAATCATTAATTATAAATGTTTATATATATATTTATTATATAGAGACTTAGAATAATAATAATAATTAAATGTAATTACTAAATGTATGTATTTTGTAAAAACAGTTTTGTAAACATGGTTCAGCTTATACTATAAAATTGTACTGCACGAACTATGCGTGTATATATTTATTTATTTATTTATTTATTTAGCAATCTCTCAACAGAATTTCTTCCAATCACAGAGAGAAAAAAAGAAACACAAAAAAAGAACAACAAAATAAAAAAAAATCACAAAAAATAGTACAAAAATAGCATATATATTAGGGTGGTCCTTATTTTTTGACTTTCAATTCAAGAACTCTCACCCCCTAGTTTTTTTCCTTTTGTTCTAAGGATCAATTTGACACCTCATGGCATTCTAAATTTAATAAATTCTACCTCAGGGCATCTTGACTTGTATCATTTCATTGAGTGCTTTTCACGTAGCTACGCCCTCAAGCGTTGCGCCTCCCTAAGGCTCGGTTTTGCATATTATTATTATAGTATAAAGTACAATTATGATTTTTTCATGAAATTTTATTCTATTATAATTTATCCTAAGGATATTTCTGTAGTTGAAGACCATTTGTTCCTTAGATAATTATAATAATTTATTTAATATCTAAGTATTATCGTGTCATGCTCACAGGCTTATAGAGACATGGGTACGAGCATTTTATTAGATTATATATATATTTTGGTTAGCTGTCAGATCTTGGAAATCTCGCCAAAGTCATATAAAAAATTGACATTCTTTGTACGATTAGATTTAAATTTGTACTAAATTTTAATAGATGTTTATTCATCCATTTATCTAATTTTTTTACTTTCTCTTACCTCTATATATATGTTAATATATATAGAGAGAGAAAGTATGGGATTCATGTCAAAAATTCGATGTCGAGATTTTGATGGATCTTCACGTTTTGAGGTCCTCTGAATCTAAAAAAGTGGCTTTCGCGACATGGTCTGTGTGTGTGTCTGGGTTCAATTTTAAGCATGAAGGAATTGAGCTAGGAAGTTGAAATTTTATATTTAAGTTTTGTACTTTCATGGACCTTCACGGTTCTCAAAATTCGCTCCAACGATTTTGATTAAAATTCAAAATTCAATTATTTTTTAGATGCTCTTTCAAATGTATATTCTCATTTTGCCATTGAAATCTTCTGAAGACCACTTTACTCTTGTCCTTCATAGGAAGGATAGGGGAAATGCTTGCCATGGTAACAAAATATAAATATTTATATTCATACTTATAAATTTTACATTTTGAATTCTAATATATCGGCGGAAACTAAATATATGTCGACACAAAAAACCTGGCGTGACAAGCACAGAACACAACACGATTACCGAAGGCAAAAGAAAGTTGTGTGCTGTGCGACAGTCACACCAGATTTTTTTATAGAAATTGTTAAATTTGTTTTCTGTAGATGTAGAATTTGGTCATCTTCTTCATGTTCTAAAAAAAATTTTTAAATTTAGAATTTTTGACTAAAATTTTCATACTAATTTAAATCCAAGAAGGAGAAAAGGAATTATAATTTTTATTATTATTATTATTTTTTTGCTAATACCATTTAATTCTTTGCGAAGTTATATATTTCTTTTTTAAGAAAATTACAAACTCTTTAAAAATTATGAACAAAAAAATTTTCTTTATATATTTGATAGTTTATAAAAAAGTCTAAAACAAAATATTTTATTTCTTAAATAATTATTAAAGAATTTCATATTTATTTTAGGAACTGACCAAGGTTTCGGCTTCGGTTACGGTTTCGGCCAGTTTCTGCCAAAAATCCTGTTTTTGGCCGTGGTTTCGGTTTCGGCCAAAAACTAGTCGAAACCTGAGTTTTAAAAGATGAGATAAGACTCGCACAAAAAAAAAAAAAAAAAAAAAAAAAAAAAATCGTATGAGATGAAGATAGGGGCAGCCTGGTTTAAGGTCTAAAGCCTGGGCTTTATTCACCCTTTTCAAATCGTATGAGATTTTTTGTGTTGACATATGTTGCCATGACAACCAGTTCTCCTATCTTTCTATGGAGTACAAGAGTAAAGTGTGCTTCACAAGATTCAAAGGGCAAAATGGGAATATACATTTTAAAGAGCATCTAAAAAATAAATGATTTTTGAATTTTAAACAAAATCGTTGAAGCTAATTTTGAGAAAATCGAAAAAAACTGAAAAAGTACATTAGTAAAGTACTAGTACTTTTTGGCCCACTTTGTTCAAAAGCTTCGTGTTACGCCCTAGGGGGTCCCTAACTTAAATATAAAATTTCAACCTCTTAGCTCTTTTTGTTCTTGAGATATTTTGTTCACACCCCCTCCCCTCATACACACACACACACACACACAAACCATGTTGCGAAAACCACTTTTTTTGGATTTAGGGGACCACAAAACGGGTATATCCATCAAAATCTCGACTTGAATCCAATACTTCCTCTCTCTCTATATACTGGGTTTATATTACATATATACATGGGTAAGAGAATGTAAAAGGGCAGAGGGATAAGTAAAAATAAAATAATATGAATTTTGTATAGGAAATACAAGTTTCGGTTTCGGTTACGGTTTCGGGTGAAAATCTTGTTTTGGTCGGGTTTATTAAAGGGAATATAATATTACTTGTTTTCATTTGCCTTGCTCTCTACCTGTATGTAATGGAAATGATAGTAAAATATTTATAAGTAACATATTAATTGTTATGAATTTTTTGCTTCTCTGCGGTGAATAATCGAGGAATAAGTGGTGATCCCTGGGGGTAAGGGCCAAGGGCTGGCCAGCTAGCACTTAATGCCCTTCAAGCCTCTCAATTATGCATAGGGAGGCAGAAAAGGTGAACTCACTGTTTGTTTTATTCGAGTCTAATTACCTGGCATTTGGCTTGATTTTCAACCTCGAGGGATCCGCCAGCACAAAGCCAAATATTAGTCTTCCATAATCGAAATTCAATTCTATTCCAATTTACTTTTTTTTTAATCATGGGTACAGTTTATTATTCAATACAAATATCTATTATTTCTATAACTAATTTATTTGAAATACGATACGGTGGGTATCTATAATCTATATATATATAATTCACTAATGTCCGTCTGTCCGTCTGACGCTCTATTTAGGCAACTTCCCGTAGGAATTTTGAAATGAAATTTTATATGCATAAAGAGGACCTTCTAGGTTTTACAGCAAAATTATTTTCATCCCGAAATTCCCATAACTTTTTGAGTTATTAATTTTTAAAGTTACGATTTCTCCCATAGGAAATATATAGAGAAATTTTTATGTATTCTTTTAATTTGTGTATTCCATGAATGTAAACAAATCCTCAAGCAGGCACTGAATTGGAATCGAATAATAATAATTTTCTTTTCATAATTAAGAAGAAAAGGCGAGGGTCCGCCGCAGGCGGGCCAGAGCCAGCTAACGGGGGTCCAGGGGGGCGAATCCCCCCTGTCTAGATCGTGAAGCTTCTCATAATTAAGAAAAGGCGAGGGTCCGCCGCAGGCGGGTCCGAGCCACCTGGCGGGGGGTCCAGGGGGGCGAAGCTCCCCTGTCTAGATGCAAAGGCGGGCTCCACGGGTTTTCATGAATAAGAAAAAGAGAGGGTCCGCCGCAGTTAATTAAAATTCATTTATCTGGACAACTCTTAGTCATATCCCGAGACGCCGCCCGCCAGGGCCTAAGCGTGGTAGGGTTGCCGGAGGCAACCCTACCGCAGCTAGTATATGTATATAATTCGCAAATGTCTGACTGTCACGCTCTATTTAGGCAACTTCCCGTTGGAATTTTGTAACGAAATTTTGTATGCTTAAAGAGGACCTTCTAGGGATTACATGAAAATTATTTTCATCCCGAAATTCTTATAACTTTTTGAGTTATTAATTGATTAATTTTCGATTTCACCCATAGGATATTTATAGAGAAATACCTATGTATTCTTTGCATTTATATAATTCTATGAATAAACAAATTGTAAACAAATTCTCAAGCAGGCACTGGATTGGAATATACAGTAGTAATGATAAATTTTTCCATAATTAAAAATCTGGTGTGACTGGCGCACAGCACACAACTTTCTCTTACCCTTCGGTAAGAGAAAGTTGTGCACCGTGCTGGTCACACCAGATTTTTTGTGTCGAGATATATTTAGTTTCCGATAGCACCTTAGTTTCAAACTTGCATTTTAAATGTTGACTGCTTGAAATAAACTATCGTTATTTTTCAAAATTTTAATCTCATATTTGGACATTTATACACAATATATAATCGTAAATAAATACAAAATTTCCTAAGAATTGGGAAAAAAAATTTTAAATGCCTAAAAAGTTCCAAAGGGGACCCCCTTTTGAATCGAAATTAACATACAAATCCCTATAGGAAATTAACATTAGGCCTATGAGAAAAGGCGGAGAGACAGGCGATAATGTTTGCAAGTGAGAGATATATATATATATATATATATGTTTTCTCCGAAACAATCAAAGACAGAAATAAAATTTAAAAAAAATGGGAATTTAAATAATAATTGATTTTTAATCTAATAAAAAGAAAAAGATTTAAATTCCGTTACCATGGCAACCATTTCTATCTTTCCTATGAAGAACAAGAGTAAAGTGGTCTTCAGAAGATTTCAACGGCAAAATGAGAATATACATTTTAAAGAGCTAAAAAATAATTGATTTACGAATTTAAAAAAAAATCCTTGGAGCGAATTTTGAGAAAATCGAAAAAAACTGAAAAAGTACATCAGTAAAGTACTAGTACTTTTTGGCCGATTTTGTTCAAAAGCTTATTTTGAGCGTGTGGGAAGGTACCTAAGTTAAATATAAAATTTCAACCCGGTAGCTCAATTCCTTCATGCTAAAAATCGTTACACACATACAGACACACAGACACACACACACACACACACACACCCCCGACCAATTTGCGGGACCCACTTTTTTGGACTCAGGGGACCTCAAAACATGGATATCCATCAAAATCTCGGCATCGAATTTTTGACATGATCGCAATACTTTCTCTCTCTATATATTTCATATATAGGGTACGAGAAAGTAAAAAAGGCGAGTGTCGCGCGCCTAGTGTTAATAAATTCGATGAAAATGTTATTGATTTACCATCAAACGACAGAAAAAATAAACAAAAAATCCAAGCAAAGATATTTTGTGAGAATCTCTGCATTTAATTGTTTTAAATATTTTTCTTAATAGTGTTTTGATATTGATTGATATTCATATTTTTTAATTAATTATTATACTGGCTGTGAGCATTAACTATAGTTGCGTGGAATGAAAGCAGCCAAAGAAAATAAAAAACAAATTTATTCTGTCGACGTTTCGAGCGTCCTTCGCGCTCTTCCTCGGGACCTGCGGTTACAAAATATTTTTTAGAGATTTTTTTTTATAATAATTTCTTTCACAGAAAATATATAACATTATTAATATATAGGTTCAATGTTAATGTTAAGTGTTTTGTCAAGGTTAAATGTTTTGTGACCGCAGGTCCCGAGGAAGAGCGCGACGTGTGTTCGAAACGTCGACAGAATAAATTTGTTTTTATTTTCCTTGGCTGCTTTCATTCCACGCAACTATAGTCATATTTTTCAAATCATATACTTGGTTTTATTAGTGTACATCCGCTTGCTTTGAATGCCATAATCTTCAAAAATAAAATTTGTTTTATTCAATCACTTAATGAAAATTTTAATTATATTTGAAAATTTTAAAAATATCTAAGGTTCCAGAATAAGTAAAATAATTAATTTATACTCATCCTGTATAATTTGAAAATATTAAAAAATTTAAATAAAATTCCTTTGTTCCTTTGACTTCCTCATTAAAAAGCGAGAATTGAATTTATTATGATATTAATTATAAATGCAGGGAATCTAAGAGAGGCGCCTGCCCAAACGGTCGGTGGGCACAACCCCAAAAACTGGGGCGCCAGGCGGGCGCGCCCCTGAACAATAGCTGCAGCTGAAGCTCGAGTCCCCCCCTCAGCTTCCGCCCGGAAGGTGGCTAATTTGCTGGAATGCTCACTTGGGCCCTGATGGAAACTGGGGTCGCTGGTTCGAAACAATGCGCACTATTCTCTCTCTCTCTCTCTCTTTCCAAATGTAAAAGACACCCTCCGCTCTTTCGCCAAAGGGGCCTCGAGATTGGATCACGGATAAAATATGCAAATCTACATGAATGATTTTGTTTTATTTACAATAGGACAGCCGAATCTTTGTATCAGTGGGCGGGGAGGGGAAACTCAAATGGGGAGGTAGGTGTCAATTATATTGAGAGAATGCATTTGGAAATTTATCAAATCTCCCTCGGGAATATTCACAATAAAACATTTTATAATAGTCTTTTCTTCTCTCTATAAATTTAAAAGAATTCAAGTAAAAAATTATCTGATATTCGCTGACTAATTTGTTGACCAACAAATCCATCCCGTCACCGATCGAGCTTAAGCAAATGAGGCTTAGAGTCTTAGGGATGGGAAAGCATTACACAGTTAATTGGCCTCGGGCCCTCATAATCCCTGGCCCGACTTGTCCTGCAGACTCCGTTAATTGTGTGAGTGAGCTGTCTCGATACATGCCCGCTAAGCGGATTAGCTCCGACACACACATCCAAAAAGTTATTTCCCCTATTATGCATGATAGTAATAAACCAAAAATCAAATGTCGTAGCAGCTAATAGGGGAAGAGCCGAATGGAAGGCGTAAGCCCTAGAAACCATGGCAGTCAAGTTGTGCCATCATAATAAGCTTCTTTCACGCCCGACTGCTTTTATTTCCAGATGAAGATGAGTATTTTTTCATTCTCCCTTTTGGAATAAAGCATACAAGTTTACGGAGATTGGCGTGGTCGCATTTCTCTTTGTCTTCTTTCTTCTTCTCTCTCTCGCTCTTCTTAAATCTATTTATCCATTTGTTTTCTTGGGATATCTGTGATGTTTGATCCCAACGAAGAAAACACCCTTCGCTGCGGTTCAAATCCACTCGTAGAAAAGACGACCGATCACGCGGCGCACGATAGTAATCACAAAACAAATTTTCTACTTGCATTCCCAATGATTTCCTCTGAGACTTGAAAATAGAAAGAAATAGCTAAGCCTCAAGGGGAAGGCAACCCAAACGCAGAACAACAAACTAAGCCGGCTTTAACTATTCAGGGATAAATGAACCAACCATTTTTAATTATTAGTAGAAGTAAACAAACATATTAAATATCTTTTATTTGTAGTGATAGTGAAACGTACAAAAGTTTGACCCTATATTTGACCTTATTAAGGGTCCAAATTAAATTCTGAACATAAAAAGTTGATATAAACATTCATCTGAAAATGATTATTTTCCAAATTACTGCAAAATTTGTGAATTGTTGTTTTTAATTTTGTTTCTTCTTAGATTAATACGTAGGAAGAGAGGAAGACAGCCAAACAGGATACCCTCTATCAAATGAAAATCCCAATATAAGAAAAAAGTTTCGGCTTTAATTAGACAATGCCATCTTCAGTTCTTATGAGAATATTGACAATTGTTATATATTAACATTTCCATTTCCATTAAAAAATATATAGCCCTAATATTTTTTTAAAAACAATGAAATAATCACAAGTAGAAAATGGGTGGGACTTAATATTGTCTGCAAATCACCGATTTCTAAGCTATATTTGTGTAGATTCCAGTGAGAACCTCTTTGTTATAAAATTCAACGTTTCATCTTTAGGCAATAACCATCATTAGTATAATTATAAGTGAAAGTGTTAAGTATAAAAGATATATTTAGTATTAATCGTGGCTTATTTTATTTAGTAATTAATAATACAAAATTTATCAGTGGCAAAAATGGCTGGTGGCCTAATGTCAACTTTCTTTTTAAATAAATAAATAATAATACAAAAAATTACAACGTTTTGGCCATTATTTATTTTTTTTTTTAATGAATATATTATCTGGTGACGGCTTCAGAAATAGTGGTCGAAACGTTGTAATTTTTTGTAATTAATTCGTATTAATAATTACTAAATAAAATAATATCATTTAACTCACCAGGACTGTGCAAATAGTAGTTGGAAAGGTGATAGGTCTTTTCAGCCCAAATAATATATATATATAATTTATATATTTATTTTATTAAAAATCTATTAGATCTCAGACGTCAGGTTTCGGCTACTCTGCTGTAAGCCTTCCTCAGTGAGGACTGGATCTAAATGGCAGAATATAATAAATTAAAAAATTAAGTAATTGATTTTTATTTAGAATTATAAATTATATATTTACGTATAAGATGAGTATTATATTCGCATTTAGATCGATTATATTGAAAAATCTGAGAGTCACATTAATAAAAAATGCCATACAAACATCACTTTGCTTGTCATTCATATAATGTACAAGTTCAAATTTTATTTTTAAATAAATATTTCATAAAAGAGTAGCTGAGTAGAGTCCCTGTATATCAGAGTCTGGCCATACGGGAACTTTTTTTCTATTGGTCGCGCCATCTTTCTTCCTGATTTTAGCGCCAATTCAAATTTTCAATGCATCTCTATGGGATTAAAAAATTTTCATTTAACTTTTATAACGATACCCGTTCAAAGTATAATGAAATCTTTTTAGAACATTATTTTAGAGGTTTCAATTTATAAATATTACTCAACATATGTTAAAAATCTCCATTAATTTTATTATATTGAGAATGCAAAGTTTAGGGTTATATTTAGATGATTAGAATCTTAAAATCACTTTTAATTTTAAGTTTATGTATATTTATATATGTATTTAGCTTACAATTTATTTTCCTAATTATAAAATAAGAGTTTTCTAAGAAAATAATGGATTTACAAAAGAATAAAACAAATATAAATAACGTTAGTAATTAACTCATTGCAAAAAAAATGAAATCTTTTAAGAATTTGCTTTATTATTAAAAAATTATAATTTATACAAAATTTGAACTCAGAGATATTATATAATAGAATTAAAAAAAAAAAAAAACATGTTTTCAATATCTGCCGTAAAGGGGAGGGGGGCTTTTAAATCCCGCACTGCTTCATTTGCCCGATCCTCACTTACTGAGGCAGAAAAATGAAAAACAAAATACCAAATTTAAGAAAAGATACCCGACACATTTTTAGATCGATAAGAGAACGTCTGGGCACCCTATATTTATGTACTTGATCAAGAGCGGGTCCAGAGGAGTTTCTCGGGGGAGGGGGAGGGCGGGAGTAATCTGGTGTAACTGGTCGCACGGAACACAATTTTTTTCTTACTTTCGGTAATTTAAAAGTGCATTCCGTTTTTGTTTACCAGAATATATTTACAAATCAAATTTGTAAGTTTTAATATCAAAAATTTTTTTTCTCGCATCTCGGAGGTGGGGGGAGGGGAGGGTAATTGCCCGCTTTCCCCCTTGTATTTGCCCTTGTCCGTGATAAAGTCAATGCTCTTATCAAATTTTTCACATATAAAGTAGGCCTAATTTATAAATTCCAAATGTATATTTTAAAAGGAAAAGTAAAGGAAAAATAATTCATTCATTTAAATAATATTCTTGAGATTATTCACTTTATTTTAGAAATAAATATTACATATATAGCTATGAGAAAGTGAAAAATGACAGATTGGGAAATGTCAAATTCAAATGTTTTTTCATTAAATAAATTATTTTGAGTGGTTTTACTTACTTTTTTTTAGTATATAAATAATCATTAAACTATTAGCTTCTGTTTCTATGAGTTTTTTTTTGAATAAAATTATTATATAATTAATTAACAAAAAAAAATCATTTTTTCGCCATGTATTCAATGGAGCGTTCGGAAGAAAGATGGCCGACAATTCTAACGGTCGCTCGTATGGCCAGACTCTGATATATAGGGACTCTATAGCTGAGGGGATTAACCTGACATCTAGCGGTCTTATCAATTTACACTTATATAAACAAAAATAAAAATAAATTTAAATTTACACAAAAATACATTTCTGAATACATTTTAGGACAATGTAGTTTATATACATCAATATAATTATTTATAATTACAAATTATTGAACTATTATCTATTTCATTAATTGTATAGTCTATTGATGATGCCAGTATAATTTTCACTAAGATTTTCGGTGTCACTTTTAAAATTTATGGAAGATTTTCTTAATATTTGCACATGTGAGGAAAGCTTACGGCAGAGTAGCCGAAACCTGACGGTCTGAGATCTAATAGATTTTTAATAAAATAAATATATAAATTATTTATATATTTTATTTGGGCTGAAAAGACCTAACAGTTATCACCTTTCTAAATAAAATAAACCACGATTAATTTCAAAAATGTAATAATAACGTGAAAGCTTAAATCATTTAGTTAACCCAGTGGTTCCCAACCTGGGGGCGATCGTCCCCAAGTGGGCGATTTGGGTTATCGGGGGGGGGGGGAATAAATAAGTGGGGGCGATTGGGAGGCGATGAGTATCGAAAATTTATTAGAATTTACTAAAATTTAAAAGAACAAAAATCAAAGAGAAAAATCTCCTATTTAGAGGATGGCCAGGATAGAAGAGGACAAAAAATTGTCAAAGAAATAAAATAGCCTGAAGATAATTCCAAACTAGAATCGAAACGTCACTTCTGTTTTCATTAAATAAAGGTTGACCAAAAATAGATCCATTTTTGTTATTTTCTTCATAAAAATAAAATTGTTATCAGGCCTAGAATATTTTTAAAAGGTCTGAGTAGAGATAAATAATAAAAAATCTTGCCTACTACTCCTAGGGTCGGGATAATTTTTTTAAATAAATTTTTGCCTTTAATTGTAGTTCATTTTAGTTAGTAATTAATGATACAATTTAACTAAAAAAATTTCAACGTTTTGGCCACTATTTCTGGTGCTGTTGTATTTGTTCTCTTTGAAAAGAAAACGTTATCTGAGGAGCTTGATTTATTTTTACTTTCTCTTACCCTATATATGAAATATATAGAGAGAGAAAGTATTGCGATCATGTAAAATTCGATGTCGAGATTTTGATGGATATACGTGTTTTGAGGTCCCCTGAGTCCAAAAAAGTGGGTCCTGCAAATTGGTCTGTGTGTGGACACTTTTGACCATGAAGGAAATGAGCTAGGAGGTTGAAATTTTATATTTAAGTTGGGCACCTTCCGAACTCGGTGTAAATAAGTTTTTGAACAAAATCGGCCAAAAAGTACTAGTACTTTACTGATGTACTTTTTCAGTTTTTTTCGATTTTCTCAAAATTCGCTCCAAGGATTTTTTTTTAAATTCATAAATCAACTATTTTTTAGATGCTCTTTAAAATGTATATTCTCATTTTGGCGTTGAAATCTTCTGAAGACCAGTTTACTCTTGTTCTTCATAGGAAAGATTTGAGAAATGGTTGGTTGCCATGGTAACAGAATTTAAATCTTTTTCTTTTTATTAGATTAAAAATCAATTATTATTTAAATGCCCTTTTATTGTATTTTATTTCTGTCTTTAATTGTTTTGTAATTTTGAAAAATAACCATAGTTTATTTGAAGCAGTCAACATTTAAAATGCAAGTTTGAAACTAAGGTGCTATGGGAAACTTAATATATCTCGACACAAAAAATTGCAGGAAATATATTTTAAGTCAAAACAAAGAGATTCCAAATTTTTTTAAATTAATAAAATATTATTTTTTAAATAGTCAATTAAGAAATATTTTTACTTAAAATTTAGTAAAAATATTTCTTTATATAACGATAATTAGTTTTATTAAGTTTATTTAGAAATAAATTGCTGGAAAGGATTATTTTATCATTCAATTAAAAAAACATTGTTTACACCGACGACAAACTTATATACCAAATAACAAAGAAGTAAAATTACGTTACTCCAGTCAAGCTTTAGTGTGTGAACCCCCTTCAATTCGGATTCCGTTTCGAACTCCACTGAGTTAACACAAGTCAGGTCCCGCACCTTTATCATCTAATAACTACAGTCACCTAAAAACTAATTTCAATAATTGAATTAATAACCGTGAAATTCTTAATTATTAAAAAAAAAAATTTTGTAATGTTTTCGCTGGGGAATGCAGTTGATAAATAAGCGTGCTTTTGGGTGGAAGGGTGTGGATAACACGCCAGAATCTGAATCTCCTCGGATGACAGCTATAAATAACAGAGGCTGCAACAACACCACTCATTTTCGAAATAAGATCTTTTCTGAAGCAGACTCTCTCTCTTTCTCCCTGTAGGGGTAATGGCCATATCTTTGGAGAAGGATCAAATCTTTTGTCCTCATTTTTACATAAGCATCCATTTCGGAAAGCTGCTAGACCATAAAACGACTCTCCAAGGGTTTGACCCGTCCCTTGCTAAACCCATCCGGACTAGTCATCCCCTCTCTATTTAAAACAAAATAATTATATTAAAAAAATATTCGTCCTAATGGAAAATGCGAAAATTCTTTTATTCATTATTTAATCTAATCCAGAGAGAATGTGATATATCAGTGACACACACCTCTTTGACTTTCTCTCCAAACTCGAATTGAAATTACAGTCGAACACAATAAGAGACGCAATTCACCCCTCTTTGGTCCGCCACCCCACGAGGAGAAACTTACCCTCGCGAAGGGCATTATCCTCGTTCCACGCTTTCAAAGAAGTTTAATTACATTGAAGGTGAACTTTAGGGTGGGTGGCATGTATTTTCAAGGGACGGGGATTTTATGCAGCTCTCTCTTGAACATTATATTTAACACATGGTGAGTGAGATGAGCCTTTCTTTTTCAAAAGTTTCGATCAAAATTAAATTACTTAATAGCAAAGTTAATAAGTATAAAATATCTCATCATTTTGAAGTTTGTTAATATTTCATATTGTATGACTTACATTTTATATAAGCCATTAAGAACGTGTCTTTTCTAGTCAATCAGAAAGTTTGTTTTAGACCATCACTTTTCGCCATTGATTTATTTTATAATTTGTCCATTACTTTTTGAAGAAGCCTCATCGAAATATTTCTAAAAATTAAGTTAAAACTTATTTTTTTTCGGCATCCAAGGCCATTTAGACCTCATTTCTATTTATTTCAAATGATTTGTAGTCAAATCTAATAAAAAAAAAATGTTCTCGCTTGGGACGGGAAGCGAACCCGGGACCCCAGCCATGAGAAACTAATGTCTTCTCTCGGAGCCATGGGTCACGGGCAAAACTTAGTTAAAACTTACTTATTTTTTTGATATACAAATTCTACTTGAACAATACTTGAGCGTTTGCTTTTCAAAGCGAACATATCACTTGGTAAGGGCTGCAGAAATAGTAGCTAAAACGTTATAATTTTTATAGTTATTTGAATTATTAATTACTAGCTAAAATACCATTATTATCAACTAATACTAATATATAAAATGTCACTAATTTGAAATTTTTAAAAAATTCATTTTTTTACTAAAGGGTGTTAATATATTTGGATAAAATCTGAATCCCCTTCAAATTAAACGTTATTATCATAATATAATATAAAGCGCTAGCCACTGACTTTGGTTATGTTGCTGTTTACTACTCTCTCTCTCTCGCTGATTGGCCAGAGACAGAGGAAGTTGAGTCAGCGAGGGAAATTTAAAACTTTAAAATTTTGCAATTGCTCGTAGAAGGCGAGCCCCTTGGCAAGTGGGAAAGCTCCCACTTGTAATATAATAATAAGTGTGTTGTATCCTACATATGTATGTAAACGTCTTAGTGTTGAGAAATATGTTTCAGGGAACATAGTTCCAGAACATCTTTTGTGTGTGTGTGTGTGACTGTGTGTATTAAATTATTTTAATATAAACTGATGATATACAATAATTATTTTAAATTCGAAAAAATCCCTTCTCGTATATTTATATAAATTTACATATGACATCTCCTGATTGCCTGATGATGATCAAATGAATTTCGACCGAAACCTCGTCAATGTCTGGGAGTTTCATTGTTTTGGAGACGCTCCTTCCTGCCTGCCATTCTTCTAAAAAAAAAAAAAAAAAAAAAAAAATATTTTTTGTTTACAGGTGAGCTAACATATTTCGGCCACCATGAGAGCCATCATCAATAAAAATCTAATCTTAATAGACTATTGTTATAGAGCGTCTCAAATAACTCATAAACAAATAATTCAATTGGTCAATCTAATTAGGAAATTTCTTTTCATTTTAACCAGTAAGGCCTTCTCAAATGAGATTACTCCAAGCCGTTTTCTGTTTCAATGTATAATGTGTGAGAGTCGAGTTGCAAATGTCTGTAGTCTAGTGGAAATTTGAATTCGATCAATTAGAGGGGTTTTCGTGTGCTGATTCGATTTATTTGAATCCAGCCAATTTGCATTCGACGACGCGCAAATAGCAAAAACTGTCACGAACACGAATCACTTTCAGTTTTGGAAAAGAATCCAAAGCCGACACGTCGCTCTAATCTATTTTTCATTAGAGGCTAGAGCTAGGAATTCAATCATCCGATTGGAGAATCAAAGCAGGAGGAGCAGGGAAGTCAGTCAGAGGGTCCCATCCCCCTTGATTTCAAGCCCACCCAAACCAACCCTCCCAATCCCTTATCAAACTGCTGCTCTTTTTACCCTGGCGCACATATACGCTGTATGGACAACTTCCCTTTGGCTTGGCTCAATAATCATGTGTTTTATTATTTGCTTACACATTAATCTCCTCCGAAAGAGAAACATTCTCACCAATTCACCTCTACATTTGTATTATTTTGAAACAAGCAGGATATTGAAAACCTCCAGTCATGTATATTCAATATTTTAGTAAATATTCTTTAAAAAATGAAATTGTAAAAAATAAAAATAAATGGAAGCGTTTAATTAACTATTTATTTAATATTAAAGCCGTCTAAAGGCCAATTTCCACTAGGTCGTGCCGCTGCCATGCCGCTGCCGTGCTATGTCGTCGGCCGTAATCGCTCAAGCGGTCTTGATATTGAAATAACATAGGAGAGAGGCAGACGGCACGGCAGGGGCACGGCTCCCAGCCCGTCTAGTGGAAATTGAAACGGCCTCTCTAATGCTATTTAAATAGCAAGTCCGTTTGAGCGATTACGGCAGACGGCATCGCACGGCAGGGACACGGCAGCGCCACGACTTAGTGGAAATTGGCCTTAAAACTGCTAAGTCCATACATAGCCTTTGCTGATTGGAGGAATGGATGCCATCTCATCAGGCGCTAGTTTTAAATTTTAAAATTTATTACAATCTTTGAAGTTTTTTATTTGTTATCATTCATTTAAGATAATTAACTCAAAAAATAAAAGTTTTTTCTTCGCTGACTTTTAAATATTAATCCGTCCAGGCTAAAGTTCTTAAATCAAGAATATATAATTTTTTTTTTTTATTTATTAATTTTTTTCATATTCATGGCCCGGTTTGAATCTGTTCAACCTTTATTTAAGTTCTTTAAAATTTATCCAAAAATGGAATAAATTTTTATTTTAACTTTATCTTACCTATCTATGTAATATATATAGAAAGAAAGTATTTGATTCATGTCAGAAATTCTCTCTCACGCACACACCACACACACACACACACACACACAGAGAGAGAGAGAGAGAGAGAGAGAGAGAGACATAATGCCAAAAATGGTTTTTTTGGACTCAGGGAGGTCTAAAACGTGGAGAAACATCAAAATCTCGAAGTCGAATTTTTTTACGATTACATAACTTTCTCTATACGAGAAAGTAAAAATAATGGAATATGAAAAAAAAGTCTCGTCCCATCTTTTCAAACGCGTTTCCCGAAAATAATCCATTGTAAAAATAATCGAAATAATCGATTTTTTTTAATAATCGATTATTTTTTTAAGAGAATAATCGATTAATCCATTATTTTGCGCAGCCCTATCTATGACTCACGTTTTTCTCAGAAAACAAATTTCGTTCGTACTAGTTCGTATTAGTTAGATTAAAATTTAATCTTTTCTTCCCTTCAATTCCTTGCTGCTTACATATAATTTTTTTTTTTTTTTCTAGGAAATTTTTGTCTAAAATATAAATGGAATTTTAGCAGATTATTTATTTATTTTAATTAAAATTTAAATTTATTATAATGAGTTTTTTTTTATGAAAATATATAGGTTCTAATATATAACGAATAGAGATAAAAAAGTAATAATTTAAACAAAATAAAAAATGAAATCTATCAGTTTGAAGGACGAAGTAATAAATTTCAATTTTAAATTAAAAAAAAAAAAAAAAAAACAAAAACAATTTCAAGTGTATTTCAAAAATAATAGAATTAATTCTATTAAGGCCCTGAAAAAAAATGCTTTGGGAATATTAAAGGGTAGTTTTGTTTTAGGAGTTTTACCCTTTCCCTAAAAGATGAAGGGCTTTCTCTAGAGTCCTGCTGTCCCCTTCGAGGATCATATTACACTCAGATACATACACATACATTAGTCCAATTAGCAAAAAGGGTTGTGTGCTCAAGTAGCTAAGATTATTATAACGCAAACCCATAAAGAAAGATATAAAGTTACTTCAAAGTTCAATTCAATTTCGTCAAGAAAAAAATTTCTTTCCGACGTAGAGAATAATTTTGAAAGAAAAATTCGCTTTTAATTAATGGAAAATCGTTGAGTATAAAAAGTGATTTTTTTTTTTAATTATATAAAAAAAAAATATAAATATAAAAAGTGAAAATTAATTTGAAAAAAGTCCTATATGATCGCCAGGGGTGTAGTGGAGCGGGAACGCGTGGGAACATAATAAATAATAATAATAACAAATAAAATTAAAATTATTTACGCAAGTAAATAATATAATACTTTACAAACTTTCGTGAGTGCCTCATATTTAGATTTTAAAACGGGCAAGCCCCCGGAAGTACCCCCCCCTCTTCATTGGTAAGTCATGTATTTAGCGTTCCCACACTGAAAATTTTGCCACCACACCAGTGATGATCGCGAGAAGTGCATAAATATTTCTTTATCGTAAATAGGCTGAAGAAGTGGGAAAGGGACAAATAAATAGATTGCTTTAGATTTTGTTTGACCGTTTTTTTTGTTTCTTTTTGTGATTACCATTTGAATGATAGTAGTAAGAATCTATTAAAGGGAGGTAGTATGGCCTGTAAATTTGTATTTCAAATAAGTTAACATTTTAAGGAAATAAATAAATAAATTTAGAGGTACAAATCCTCAGTAGCTAAGTTATAAATTGATAAACATACGTCCCATTATGTGCAAATTTTATATTTTATATAATTTTGTAGGGTCCTATATGTTAATATAAAACAACTCTATCTGCATCTCAATGGTGTATACCTTGAGTTTTCCAATATTTTCTTGAGAACTGAAGATGACATTGTCTAATTAAAGCCGAAACGTCTTCTTAACAGTTAGATTGAGTTTTTCATTTGATAGAGGCTCTCCTGTTGGGCTGACGTCCTCTCTTCCTACGTATTAATCTAAACAAATAAAAAAGGATTTCAATTCTTTAGAATGTTTATTAAAGCCTTTGTGGTTTGTATTATTGTTATTATTATTATGGGAGTTATTAATTATATACCATATTTTGTATTAATTATTTATTAAAAATATAAATATTGTACAACGTTCCGATTGCTTATTCTGCAGTCGGATCGTTGTACAATATTTATATTTTTACTTTCTCTTACCTCTATGTATATATTTATATATAGAGACAGAAAGTATTGGATTCATGTCAAAAATTCCATGTCGAGATTTTGATGGATATACACCTTTTTCAGAGGTCCTCTGAATCTAAAAAATCTGGTGTGACTGGCGCACAGCACACAACTTCTCTTACCCTTCGGTAAGAGAAAGTTGGGCACTGTGCTGGTCACACCAGATTTTTTGTGTCGAGATATATTTAGTTTCCCATAGCACCTTAGTTTCAAACTTGCATTTTAAATGTTGACTGCTTCAAATAAACTATGGTTATTTTTCAAAATTTTAATCTCATATTTGGACATTTTATACACAATATAGAATCCTAAATAAATACCAAATTTCATAAGAATTGAAAAAAAAAATTTTAAATGCGTAAAAAGTTCCAAAGGGGACCTCTGTGTGTCTGTCTGTGAACAAAATATCTCAAGAACGAAAAGAGCTAGGAGGTTGAAATTTTATATTTAAATTAGGCACCCCCATGGAGCGTGACAGAAAGCTTTTGAACAAAATCGACCAAAGAGTACTAGTACTTTACTGATGCACTTTTTCAGTTTTTTTTTTTATTTTTTCCAAATTTCCACCGACGATTTTTTTTTTAAATTCAAAAATCAATTATTTTTTAGATTCTCTTTAAAATGTATATTCTCATTTTGTCGCTGAAATCTTCTGAAGACCACTTTACTCTTGTACTCCATAGAAAAGATAGGAGAAATGGTTGCCATGGTAACCAAATATAAATATTTTCCCATACTTATAAATTTTACATCTTGAAATTCGAATGTACCGTGCTGTCGGAAACTAAATATATGTCGACATAAAAAATCTGGTGTGACAAACACAGAACACAACTTTCGATTACCGAAGGTAAGAAAAAGTTGTGTGCTGTGCGCCAGTCACACCAGATTTTTAATAAATAATTAATACAAAATGTGTTCTATAATAAACAACTCTCATAATAATTTTTTATATCTAATTAAAAAATTATGATAATTATATGTTTTTATTCAAAAAATCCTAAAAGACAAATTATTTTAGATCTAAATATTAGAGGAAAGTACCCAAATACGGACCCCTGCCCTAATGTGGACCCCCATGGTTATTGTCTCTGTTTAGTGCTGAAACTTTGCGAAAGACAGTGTAAATGCTAGTGCAAGATTCCACCCCAAAGTAGAAGAGCCCTAACGTCACCTGCTCTAGTTGTTTACTTGACAGTTACTCATTACGTGTTTTGGCAAAATTAAAAGTTTTTGTGAGTGCTCAGTTTTTTTTGATTGGACACGATAAGTGACAGGTAAGCCTTTCAACCCTTATATATTCTTAAATGGTAATGTTGAAGGAATCATTTGACCATGTAATTATTTCCAATGTGATGTTTTTTTTATCAAATATGGCGTTTTGAAAATGCAGAAGTGAGGTGCCTAAAACGGACCCCCAACAGTTGCTTAAACTGGACCCCCTACATAATGTGTGATGTTTTATGTAAACTTCTACCCCTTATAAAACCCAATGTTGAAGTATTTACCTTGACTTTTCACATTTTCAACATTCCTTTTTTTCAATCATATTTTCAATTTTTACATTAAAAAATGTTAAAATAAAAAAATATATTTTTTGTCAAACCGTTCTATAATTGTTTTTCAGATTTATTCCCTTTCCTAGTTCAGTAAATTAAGTTTTTGGTCATTTTACCCAGGGGTCCAGTTTAGGCAACCTTTTTGAAAATCACCAAAGTGTAAGTTTTTTAAAAAAATTGTTACCCCTGTAATTTATACATATATATTTGCCATAAATAAATTACCAATAGTACATCACATAGTAAAGTAAATATTACATATCTTTAAAACAGGTTTTTTCAATAATTTATATACTTTATACTATAAAAACAAAATGGGGGTCCGAATTTGGGTACTTTCCTCTAATAATTGACTGCGCGACGGGCCAATTTACGCTTTGATCGAATGATAAATGAATTTTATTCTAAACCTCTTTCATTCTTTTTCCAAGAAAATTTTATAAAATCCCCATCTACAAAATAAATTGAAATTAAATGAAAATAGTTTTTGTAATTTAGTGAATTGCATCGGCGTTTGATTTATTGGTGCCTTGTTTGGAAGCCAACCCTCCTTCTCGGCTCATCTATCCAGAGGACTCAGGCTTAACGAGAAATATCGCAGTTAATTTGGCCGAAGCGTCGACGCGATAGGATCGGGGCAGGCGAAACTGTACTCTGTTCCCTGTTCCCTGTTCACTCTGAACCCTCGCGTCGCAGTACCTCGGCGAAATCCCCTAGCAGATCGCGGGCGACCCGGGGCAGGAGAGATAAGAGAATTGCGCTGTCAACCCGAATGATATATATGCAGAGCATTTCCATACGACGCCGACGGCACGGCGCCTCTGCCTCTGCCTCCCTTTTCTCTCATCTCGAGCCCTGCCTCTGCCTGGACCAGACCTCTCTTGTTCACTCCCTGACCAAAAATAAATATAGTAAAACTAACACTAAAAATTAAAATAATCCAATGTTTCTATGATTAAACAATCTGATGTGACTTAACACACAGCACACAACTTTCTCTTACCCTCCGGTAATCGAAAAATGTCTTCAGTGCTGTCTCACCATATTTTTTGTGTCGAGATATATTTAGTTTCCCATAGCACCTTACTTCCAAACATGACCAATTGCGTTTTAGGGGTGCGATCACACCGGTTGTGTCTACTGACCAGGCTTCTAGCCAAGTCAGAATTGAGGAGGCTCACACACCGAAACTTGAGTGACGTAATCACTCATCGTCGCTGTAAACAAAATTTTCCACTTAAATGATACTTTATTCTTTCCCAAAAATGTCTTTATTAAGGAACCGAAAAAACAGCTGATTGGAAAAGTCGGCCTTCTCAGACGCCGGAGTCAGTTCGCGATCCAACAAAATTGGTTAGCCACAAGGACGGATACGAGGGGGTAGTTACCCCCCCCCCCCCCCGAGATTAAAAAAATACTTTTACAAAAAAATTTATTTTTAATATAAAATTTTAAAAATTAATACTTAAAAATTTGATTAGTATTTATATTCTGGCAAACAAGTACAAAATACGCCTTTAAATTACCAAAATTAAGAAAAAATTGTGTGCTGTGCGACCAGACCATCGGCGTAGCCAGAAATTTTTGATGGGGGGGGGGGGGTTCGGGATGCTTTCTCTTCCCCCCCCCCGCCCCGACTAATAGGGCAGTATAAGGCGTCTAATGAAATATGACTGGCCACTCCGCCCCCTGGACCTCCCTCGAGCTGGCTCGGGCCTGCCCTTTCTTAAATAAGTGCCTCAATTTTTCATTCAACTCTTTTCAGGCAATAAAAAATAAAACCCTCCTCATGGCTTGGGTCCAATGAGGGAGGTTTGAACCCCCAAATCCCCCCCCCCGTGGCTACGCCTATGGACCAGACACACCAGATTACTCCCCCCCCGAGAAACACCTCTGGATCCGCCCTTGGTTAGCCACAAGAGTCAGAAACGTGACGTAGCTCCGTTCAACTCCGTTTCGACAGCAGTGTGTGCACCTCCATAGGATTCCACATAGGTTGGGTTAGCCCAATTTTTAAATTTGAATAAATCTGAAATACTACATCAGTAAAGTGTACTTCAAACAATTTTCACGAAAAATTTTACTGAAATACTTTTTAAAGGGCATCTAAAAAAAAAAAAAAAGAATTGTTGATTTATGAATTTTAATCAAAATTATTAAAGCCAATTTTGTGAAAAAAAAAAAAAAAAAAAAAAAAAAAACTTCAGTAAAGTACTAGTACTTTTTGGCCGATTTTGTTCAAAAGCTTATTTTAACTGACCTGAAAGGTAGCTAATTTAACTGTAAAATTTCAACCTGGTAGCTTATTTCTTTCATGCTTAAAACCGTTAGACACAGGCTCACATATTCAGAGTCACGCAGACCAATTTGCCACTTTTTTGGACTCAGAGGACCTCAAATTTTGTATTTCCATCAAAATCTCGACATTCTCACTATATTTTACATATACCGGTAAGAGAAAGTAAAAATTAACAGATATCCACTCAGACTTGAATGTTTTATCAATTTTATTCCAAAACTCTCTCTTCATTAGATAAAATAATCTGATTAAGTATTATTACATTGAATAAAAATAATTGGTAGGCCTATTTTAAGTATTCAAGATACAATTCTTGTTTTCTGTTAGCTGTTCTTATTTGGAAATCGCTATCGCTTTGATTGATTAGCTGTCGGGGCGTTAATTGCCTGGCGTCCTTGGCTAGTTTTTTTTTCCCTTCAACCACCCCCTTCCCTCTAATCTCTCTCTCTTTCGGCTATGAATTTAATTTCATTCAACCCCTCGTCTCGACACGTTTTCCTTTTAAATAGAATAAAATTATTTTCATCTGGCAATTATTTTGATAAAAACTCGGCCAGATTAAGGCCTCCCTTTTCTTGATTGTCGTAGCGGGTCACAATCAACATTTAATTCAAATAAACTTAAGGATGAATCGGAGATGATCGAGTTGACAATTTCTCACTCTTTCATACATTTCCATTTCAATAACATTTATTTTATTTACAAAAGATAGGCTATATGTTTCAAACTTATTATTACTTTCTCTTATTTTCAAATTCCCGTTCAAATTGAGAACGAAAAAAAAAAAAATAAAGTAAAAAAACATTTTGATAGTAATTCAAGCGTTATGTTTTCCAATTGGTGCCTTGCTTCCTTTGCGTGCGTGGCGCAATTTTATTCAGGCTTGTTTACAATTTACTTGACATGGCAAAAAAAAATTGCAAAGCATAAATTTTTGGAGAAGGGGAATTGCGCTTGCTAGAGTGTGCGACCGCTAACAGGCGCGCCGCGCACCGCGCACCCCCCCCCCCAGCGTTGGCAAATTTTTTACCTTCGAGTAATTTACTCAGTTTTACATGTAAAAAACTGGGCCTATGTAAAAAATTTGTAAAAAAACAACTTCCTGAAAAAACAGCATAGCAGCTTATGTTTCATATTTTTTAATGTTTTATGCCCAATTGCACCGCCAGATTTGAGTATGTCTTAAAATTAACAACATGCCAACGTTGTAAATTTTAGTGATATTCTGGTGATTTATTTTTAATTCAATAATTTTTTCTTTTTAATAATCATAAACTAAATTAACTACATATTGTTTATAAATATTAATTTCAGAAAAATAAGAAAATGGGAAACAAAATATTAATTTTCATCATTTTTCATTAATTAATAACGATGTTTTCTAGGAAAATAATTTTTCACATCTTCACTGATGAGGTTAGAAGCATGGAAATAGGATATTTGAAAAGTAAAACAGCTGACTAAACAAGTACACCAGTGACTATCTCGATTTAAATGTTGTTTAATACTTTTATCTAGACCACAGACCTGACGACTTGAGGTTTACACTAACTTTACTTGAGGAATTTCTAAAAAAACTGGCAACACACCAACTAATAATCACAACAGATCAACTCTGTCTGAATCCAAGATGACTTCCCTTCTTCTCCAACAAGTACTGCTGGAGCCAAACGAGAGACTAGTATTTTTATTACTTATAATATCAAGTGTGTCCACGGACATGATGTTGAATCCTGTGACACTATGCCATTGGTTATAAAAGTGAATCAAATTATTTTTATTTATATAATCACTTCATTATCTTATTTGTTTTTACTTAAATTATTTGAGTTATAATTTGTTTCCTCAAATTTAATTAAATACAAATGTAAAATTCTAGTTCTTGATCAAAATTCGAAGTTGTGACAGTCCACGGACATGACAAATCATAGTCTGTGGACATTTTTAATACTAGATTTCATGTTGAACTATTAAAGTTGATTACTTACTTTTATTTATTGTTAATATTAGCTGTAGTTTTCAAAAATATACAATATAAGTAGTATTTAACAAAAAAAAAAGACCTGTGACTAGTTAATATGCGTTTTCACAGGAATGACCCATATATATTAATAACGAGCTGCCACTCTATAACAGTGTTTTTTAATCTCTGGGTCGAGAACCCCTAGGGGGTGGCGAAGCCTTACTCGGGGGGTGGCCGGCAAAAGGAAAAAGGCAAAGTTCCACACTACAATAAAAACACAATTTCATTTTGTTGTTGAATGTATTTTAAAATAAAGATTTTTCTTCATATCTCACAGTGCGTTATTAAGTTAAATTGTAATTAAGGATAAAAATAGATGAATGAAAAGTGAAAAAAAAAAAAATAAATAAAAAGCCGATAAGACTGCGATTGGGATGTTTATCCCACATAAAATTTATATTTTTATAAAACAATCAGAGAAAATAAATTTTTGATAAATTCTTATTCTTCCCGAGATCCTTAAGAGGAGGGAAAATAAATAAAATGATTTTTTATTGCTCCTAAGATTTAAACTTACTCATGATGTTTATTCAATAGCTTAGCAAGCAGGGTCCGACCGAAACAAGATTTTCAGCCGAAAACCGAAACCGAATACTCGGCCTCAACCTTAGTTTCGGCCGAAACCGAAACTTGTATTTCCTATAAAAAAATTTATATTCGGCTACTTTTTGGCCGAAACCGAAACTACGGCCGAAACCATGATTTTTGGCCGAAACTGGCCGAAACCGAATATTCGGTCGGTTCCTATTAGCAAGTTTAAAAAAAAGCATTGTCTTATTTTTGGTCATTTTTCTTTGGGCCATATTAATTTTCCTAAAAGCCAATTGCTTTCCCCCAGGAAATCAATATCAGATATTTGTTTTGGCAAAAATAAGCCGGACATGACGGCCGTGCTGACGGACCTGATTTGTTCAGCTGAGAGAAACTCGACCCTTGCTAATAAATTAAAGGGTTGCTGTTATGACCCTTCTTGAGATGTGACCATCTGGAGGAGGCTGATTGCTGGGGCTCGCACGTGCTCCTTCCTACTCCTCGAGGTGCTAATCGCTCTCCTTTCCCTCCCCCTTAATTTCGTCAGCATTTGCTATATCGTTTATTTATAAACATTCCTTTCTCCTCATTAAAAAAAAAAAAAAATTCAAAGGGCGCCACGGATAATTTTTGAAAAATCGAAAAATTGTCGTAAAAAATTTGGTCATCCATTTCAAACTTATTAAATTTAAATTAATATTATTATTAGGAGAATTTTTAATTATAGACCACAAATTTTTACTCATTTTTACTGATTTCCATTCACATTTTAAATTAATTTTTTTTTTCAACAATATGAAAAGTTTTTCGGTGAATGTGTGGGTGCAGTTTAAAATTTTTTTTATAAAAAATTCTATTTAAGTAGCTTAATATTGGACAATACAAGGGTTGATTTTTTTATTATAGGGTCTAAAGTATTTGTTTTGTTTAAAAAAAAATCTGGTGTGACTGTCGCACAGCACACAACTTTCTCCTTCCTTCGGTAATCGAAAGTTGTGTACTGTCACACCAAATTTTTTGTGTCGACATATATTTAGTTTCCGACAATATATTAGAATTCAATATGTAAAATTTAAAAGTATGGAAAAATATTTATATTTTGTTACCATGACAACCATTTCTCCTATCTTCTCTATGAAGCACAAGAGTAAAGTGTGCTTCAAACAATTTTGAGGGCAAAACGAGAATATACATTTGAAAGAGCATCTAACAAATAATTGATTTTTGAATTTTAATCAAAATCGTTTGAGCGAATTTTGAGAAAATCGAAAAAAACTGAAAAAGTACATCAGTACTAGTACTCTTTTGATTTGATTGAATTTTGATTAAAAGCTTATTTTTTCGGTCCCGGAGGGTGTTTAACTTAAATATAAAATTTCAACTTCCTAGCTCAATTCCTTCATGCTTAAAATTGAACACACAGACAGACAGGCCATGTCGCGAAAACCACTTTTTTGGACTCAGGGGACCTCAAAACGTGAAGATCCATCAAAATCTCGACATCGAATTTTTGACATGAATCCAATACTTTCTCTCTCTATATATATTAACATATATATAGAGGTAAGAGAAAGTAAAAAAAAAAAAAAAAAAATCTTTCTTCATAACACCCAATATTTTGAATATAATTTTATTTTTTAATTTTTTTTTTATTCTTTCTATCTCAATTTGAATGTTGAAATAAAATAAAAAATTTAATGTTTTCCATGTACGATCATAAATTTTCTTGTTTTTGAATTGAATTTACGTCTATTGACAAATGGTTTTCCGCAATGGAAAACCAAAAACTGCAATGATCTGAATGGACATGAGGTCAGTCATTTCCTGGCAGCAGTCATCCGTTACGCGGACCGACTTTTCGTTTTTGTTGTTGTTCACTAAATCATAACAAGAGATAAAGAGAGAGAGAAGAGAGGGAGAGGAGAGACGCAGGCAAATGAATTCAAGCTTACAATAACAGTAATTAAATTAAGCCGAGTTCTTAAGAGTTTCATCGAGATGTATCTTGAGCCCCGAAGAAACTTTTAGCGGGGAAGGAAAGTTGAATCAATCCCGCGCCTAATACAACTAGGCTTAGGCGCGGGACTCGGTTCTTGGCCGCAATCATGCCTCCCCCAGGTCTTTATTCATTTTCTGTCTTATTAGCTCCCTGGCTCCCTTGGCAATCTAACCGTATCACGGGCTTCCATATGCGCCATTGGAAAATGAAGAAGGGCGAGAGGAGGTAAAAAGGGCGTACAACATTTCAGAGCAATTCGGATGCGCGCACACGTCTCTAGGAGCACAATTACCGCCACTAGGCACTAATTTCGCGGCACGATGGCCGGCATCAGTGTACCATTTCTGTTCTTTTTTGCCCTGGGTTTTTCGCCTTCAACATGGACCATTCGGACACACCCTCACCCTAATGTCCCGGGTAAAGATTTACGGCCAGGGGATATTGCCCTCCCATCCGATGTGGCCATCACTGGAGCTTTATTCCATATACATATTTTTGTATTACCGGCTCTGCTCAAATTATTAGACTCCGTAACAAAATTGACCACCAAAGTTTATGTTCCAAGAGAGCAATTCAGCTCAGGAGAGGGGGAGATATCGCTTCATCACTATGAATACGAATATATTTAGCTAAATGGTTTTGTGATTTTTACTAAAAAATTCTTATTTTTCTTCCAACCTCCCCAGCAATGGGGATATTTGTACTTTCTCTTACCTCTATATATGTTAATAGAGAGAGAAAGTATTGGTTTCATGTCAAAAATTCGATGTCGAGATTTTGATGGATATACCAGTATACGTTTTGAGGTCCCCTGAGTCCAAAAAAGTGGTGTTCGCGACATGGTTGGTGTCTGTGCGTGGGGGTGGGGGTGTGTGTGTGTGTATCTGTCTGTGTTCACTTTTAAGCATGAATGAATTGAGCTATGAGGCTGAAATTTTATATATAAGTTAAACACCCCCCAGGAGCGTGAAAATAAGCTTTTAATCAAAATCAGCCAAAGAGTACTAGTACTTTACTGATGTACTTTTTCAGTTTTTTTCGATTTTCTCAAAATTCGCTCTAACGATTTTGATTAAAATTCAAAAATCAATTATTTTTTAGAAGCTGTTTCAAATGTATATTCTCGTTTTGCTCTCAAAATTGTTTGAAGCACAATTTACTCTTGTACTTCATAGGAAAGATAGGAGAAATGGTTGCCATGGTAACAAAATATAAATATTTTCCCATGTTTATAAATTTGACATCTTGAATTCTAATATTCCCTACCGCCGGGAACTAAATATATGTCTAAAAGCCTAACTAAAAGCACCCCCTCAGAGATAAATTTCGTTATTTATCGTCAGGTCTTACATTACTGTATTTGAATAAAAATCAAGTTTAATCTTCACCATGAGTTTCTTTTTTATTTTCATGTACATGTATGTATTATTAAACTATTGAATACTTGTAATGATATCTTATAAGATCTGCTAAAATTTATTTTTAAAAAATTGAATGACAAAAAAAATGGTCTCAGATGCCAAAAAAAAAACTTTTAAACAATTTTTATTTGCCTTCAACCCCTGTTCCGACTCCTAATATTTTACCTCTTAATTATTTCATCTAATATTCATATAGAAAAACTTACCTTGAGTTACAAAACGTATAATCCTTTAAAGAAAGTGTTTCTTCCTTCAAAAGAATTCATAATACTTACTCTTTTTTTTCTTTATCGAAAAATATTTTCTTGAGAGTTTACTGAAAAAGAAAAACATGATTCTTGTAAATTACTGTTTTTTTTTTTTTTTGTCTGGTCCACCCTAACTAGAAGAATAGAGTAGTGTTCCTGGTGAGAGGACCAGAGCCCCCAGGAGCAAGAGCAAGTGTTCACCACCCGGGTCAAACTCATGATCGCCGTCAGCTTGCACTTACTGTTAGTGAATCGCCACCCCAATTGGCACCCTGTGGAACCCC
Source organism: Euborellia annulipes (assembly GCA_023213315.1). Lineage (NCBI taxonomy): Eukaryota > Metazoa > Arthropoda > Insecta > Dermaptera > Anisolabididae > Euborellia > Euborellia annulipes. The sequence continues at coordinate 115,725 of JAKCPI010014444.1, read as the reverse complement.
TGCCAGCCTCTCGCCACTTGTTTCCATTCTCATTTTTATCAGTTGTTTTTCGGCAGCTAATGACGAAAAGCATCCACGTCTTTCATTGCCCTCTATTATTCGGCCGGGGTCCTAACCCCTCAGCTGACCTCCCCATTGCATTCACCCCTTCAGTGCCCACCCCATGGTAGCATAATCGCATAATGCAGCCGCCGCCACGATTCTCATTCATGTCCTATGTTGTGATTAATGTCGTTCCGAACAAATTATCTAGAAAAACAAGCAGCAGCAGAGCGAGCCGCGTTCCCCTCGGATGGCTGTTTCGGGACCCACCCTTCTCGACATGATGTCATATCCGACGTTGGGGCGCCCCACCGCCCAGCCTAGTAAAATGCACTCTTCTTGCCAGTTGCAACACCATGCTAATAATGATTTAATGTTTCCAAGATCGACAGGAAAAAAATACTAGAATCGCCATGAAATTTATTTATTGCAAAATCAACGACCCACCTGTCAGAAGCAAAGGATCATTCAAGAATCCTCCCTCCTTATTTCTCTCTCTCTTTCAATAAGCTATACAATATTAAATCTAAACATTCCTAAAAAGGTTATAGATTGATTTATTTATTGAAAGTATATACTTCTTTTTATAAACATGATAAAATCATAAACAAGCAGATTCTCAAGACGAAAATTTTTACTATTATCACCCTTTTAGAAACGTTTAATTTTTTAAATAATATCAATCTGATTTTTTCATCATCCACGGAAATAAATTAAATATTTTTTGAGATCTACATATTTTGAATATTAGTATTCAATATACTTCGACTTGAACTTAACTCGTCATAGATATATCAATATTCAACAAGATTGTGAGTATGCTTTCTGTTGGTGGGCCAAGCGCCACATCTCTAATCTCCGGTCTTCAACAGTAACTTACAATGTTAGATAGGGGCCTACATTAAAAAAAATTTCTTCTTCTTCTTCTCCTGTCCACGCCTTATTGCCGCGATGCGGGGTCGGCGGACCTAACTTTCTCCCTCCAGTCCTATCATTCGTTGTTGCGAGCGGAAGAAATAGGACAGGCCGGCCCGTCCCACGGTCTGACACTTCTGTTGAAAAGAGCAAGAAAGAGACAGACACTCAAAGAACTGAAGGATTGCCTGTCCCAACTTGGTCAGCTCGATATCAATAAAATATCAATAAAATTTTTCGTAAAAATTGTTTGAAGTACAGTCAGAGACAATATTAAGTCCCACCCATGCGTTTTCTCCTTGAGATTATTTCATTGTTTTTAAAAAAAATATATATTTTAATGGAAACTTTCATGGTTCAAACTTAGAAAATTTTCATTAAAGATTTTCATTTTCTTTTATAAAAACAATGAAATAATCACAAGTAGAAAACGCATGGGTGGGACCAAGGGTGGATCCAGAGGTGTTTCTCGGGGGGGGGGGTAATCTGGTGTGACTCGTCGCACAGAACACTATTTTTTCTTAATTTCGGTAATTTAAAGGCGCATTCTGTACTTGTTTGCCAGAATATAAATACAAATCAAATTTTTAAGTATTAATTTTTAAAATTTTACATTAAAAATAAATTTTTTTCGAAAAAAAAGTATTTTTTTCAATCTCGAGGGGGGGGGGGTAATTACCCCCTTTACCCCGCCCCCTTGTATCTGCCCTTGGATGGGACTTAATTTGTCTCTCACTGTATGGTACACTTTACTGATATATTTAAGATTTTTAAAATTCATTTTCGGGCTCTTCGTTCCATAGAGCTAATGTTAAATCCCAATGTGGATTTGCATGTTAATTTCGATTCAAAATTTTAAAATTCTTTTTTCCAATTCTTATGAAATTTTGTATTTATTTGGAATTCTCTATTGTATCCACGGGTATATAAAATATCCAAATATGAGATTAAAATTTTGAAAAATAACCATAGTTTATATCAAGCAGTCAGGGCCGGAACTAGGAGATTTTTTAGGGGGAGCAAAATCTAATCTGCCGCCTCCTCCTTAAAATTTTCTATACAAAATTCATAAAATTTTACCTTTTTTTTTTTAGTAGATCTAGTAAGTAGATTTAGTAAATCTTTCTTTAATTGCCGCCCCCTGATATCTGCCGCCCGGGGCTGTGCACCCACTGCCCCCCCCTAGATCCGGCCCTGCAAGCAGTCAACATTTAAAATGCAAGTTTGAAACTAAGGTGCTATGGGAAACTAAATAAATCTCGACACAAAAAATCTGGTGTGCCAGCACAGTGCACAACTTTCTCTTACCGAAGGGTAAGAGAAAGTTGTGTGCTGTGCGCCAGTCACACCAGAATTTTTATTAATGTCCTCTCCGATAATAAAAATATTTTATATCGTTTTGGTAAAAAAAAAAAAAAAAAATATTAATCGTCTCCTCATCAATATGTGACTCTAAAGCTATTTATTTAAATTGTGCCCTTTTACTTGGAAATCTCATTCTGTTCGGTTATCGACTTTTTGGTGTTGCTGTTATTCTATGGTTCATTATATCGCCATTGATAAATACAATAAAAATGTCTTATTGAAATACGCGTTCTGCTCGAAAGTACATTTCCATTTTCCGGGCCAACATTTTCAGCTTTTACGTGTTTCATCTTCAACCAGCCGCTTAATCTGACACAAACCATTGCATTTTATTAGATGACTAGTTTTACTAAAACATGGAAACATTGTTCCCAAGATGCAAAGAAGAACGTTCCATTTATCTAGGAAATAAGCCAAGCGAACTCACGCAACATACAGCTTCTTTAAGTTAAATGTCCCCCACTTTCCACCCACCACCCAAATGATAAATACATTAATTGGAAAATCAATAGCCTAAAGTTACTTATTTTGCTTTGCTATTCTTATTTCAAATTTTTCTTTTTCAAGACTAATGAGGCGCACCTAATTCCGCATCCAATTGGGAAGATATTAAAATTAGAGTCTTATCTTTGAAATGTGATATAAATGAACCCTCGCGGGAATGACTGATTAGTATAGTCAACTCTGCTAATCTTTATTTCACAAACGATTTATGAGAAGTAAAAAAACTTTATTTTAAATCCATTAGAATTCAGTTTTGAATGTTCATACCTGAAGATAAGAGAACAAAATTTTTTACAATTATATCAATTTTTTATATAAAAATCTAAGATGTTTTTAACTTATCGTATGACGCTTCAAAATTCTTCAACCTTGTAATTATTTGATACTACCGACTAGGGATGAAACGATACCACAGGTATCAATACTTTTACTCGATACCGGTATCGGTCGTAAAGAAGTATCGAGTACCTGCTCGGTATCGATTGAAAAGTATCGATATTTAGTCTTATCGGTCAATTTTTTCGTACAATTAAAGATAAGCAAAAACAGCAGTAAATACTGATATCATATTTATTGATATAGGCCTAATATAAAAAACAATTAGTAAATAGTAGTAGCTAGGGTTTGGAAAAAACCGGAAAATTTTGAAAACCGGTTTTTCGGTTTTTTACAAAGCTAAAAACCGGTAAACCGGTTTTAAACCGGTTTTTTTTAACTTCTGTTTGGAACGGGCCACCATTTTTGGAAGTTAAATTAATTTGTATACAACATAATTTAGAAATATTTTATGGTTTGGTTCGGAAAAAGATCCCTTGACCCCTAGTATTAATAAACAAAAAAATGTTCCTTAAATAAATCAAGGAAAAAAAAAATATTCAAAACAATATTTAATAGAATTATTTTTTAATAACCGCGCCCCTGCCTGCGACGGACCGTTGCCTTTTCTTAATTATGTAAAGAAAATTATTATTATTTTTTATTTTTTAAAACACACACTTTTTTGTTGATGTGTATCAGGATGAAGAAAGAAAAGCAGCTAGTATTTATTTCGTTTATTTAATACCCATTAGGCTGACGTTACGGTCTCAGTCGAGACCATCTTCAGAGCTCCAAAATAGCCAGGATGAGGATAAATTTTAAAATTACAATTTTATTTCAACATATTATATATACATATATGTTGAAAGAAAATTGTAATTTTAAAATTTATCCTCATCCTGGCTATTTTGGAGCTCTGAAGATGGTCTCGACCGAGACAGTAACGTCAGCCGACCCCGAAACCCTAAGCCCCTAGAAGATAATGTCTTCTCTCTGAGCCATGGGTCACGGGCTAATTTATAATTTGAATACAAGTATTACTGAAGAAAAAATAAAAAAATAAAAAAAACCGAATTCGGTTTTTCGGGAAAAACTCGGTTTCTCGGTTTTTGAAAATTAGCCAAAAAACCGGTATACCGGTTTCGGTTTCCACCGGTGTCCAAACCCTAGTAGTAGCATATCGAATAGAAAATAAAAAAAAAAAAATTCAAGATTTTCAGGAACTTTGTAGCCAGGAGATTAAATAAAAAATCTTTTATTTAATTTCTATTTACTGACGTTTTGGTCGCCAATCACGACCTTCATCATCGGAGACCTCAGAGTAGCAAGTATACGATAATATTTTTGTACTTATCAAAGTAAAAAGAAATTGTATATTTAATTGCAATGAATATTAAAATACTTAAGATCATGTATAATTGACAATATTTGCTCTGATGAAGGCCGTGATCGGCGACCGAAACGTCGACAAATAGAAATTAAATAAAAATTTTTTATTTAATCTCCTGGCTGCAAAGTCCCTGCGATTCTTGATTAAATCTCCACAGCCATAAAACAACAAGTTCTTGAAAAAAAAAACGACGGCTAAGAAAAAAAAAAAATCAGTTTTTGAGGTACCTACTACCCAAAAATAATAATTTTTCAAGATTTTTCTCTGTTAAACACTCCTATAATAAAAATTAAAATACAGTGGTACAAACCATTCCACTTATTTCTATTGTAAATAAGAACAAATGTACATAAAAGTTCTTCCGACCTATCTAATCATCGCGTACGTACATTGAGTATCGATAAGAGTATTTTGGACCGATACTTACTTGGTACTTGATTCCAAAGTGTCGATTCCAAAAGTGCTTGGTATCGAAAGAAAAGTATCAAGTAAGAACTTGCATTTACTAGTATCGTTTCATCCCTACTACCGACCAAATGGGAAGTAAAAATTTATTCCTTTGGCACGAATCATCACCAAATTCCTTTTTTACTTTCTCTTACCCTATATATGAAATATATAGAGAGAGAAACTGTTGCGATCATGTCAAAAATTCGATGTCAAGATTTTGAGGTCTCCTGAGTCCAAAAAAGTGGGTCCCTCAAATTAGTCTGTGTGTGTGTGTGTGTGGACATTTTTGACCATGAAGAAAATGAACTAGAAGGTTGAAATTTTATATTTAACAATAGAAGAGGGAGCGGGCAGCCAGGAAGTAAGCCTCTACGAAATGAAACTCAAGAGTAGTGGAGACAGTTTCGGCTATAATTAAATATCGCCATCCTCAGTCCATTTTCGAGAGTATGCACTCAAATGCCCATGCATTGGGTCAAATGTAGAGTTGTCAATTGGTGGGTATTAATATACATAATATGCTTGTACATACTGTATATCCCAAGCAATGCTAAGAGCTTTTTATATACGAAACATACAGTTCCAGTGACAATTTTGTCAATTGAGTGACAATTTTGTCACTGGAACTGAATGTATCGTATATAAAAAGCTCTTAGCATTGCTTGGGATATACAGTATGTACAAGCATATTATGTATATTAATACCCACCAATTGACAACTCTACATTTGACTCAATGTATGGGCATTTGAGTGCATACTCTCGAAAATGGACTGAGGATGGCGATATTTAGCTTAATTATAGCCGAAACTGTCTCCACTACTCTTGAGTTTCATTTGGTAGAGGCTTACTTCCTGGCTGCCCGCTCCCTCTTCTATTGTTGATATACAACAGTCACTTCACAAATTGTCATTTTATATTTAAGTTAGGCATCTTCCGAACTCGTGTAAATAAGCTTTTAAACAAAATCGGCCAAAAAGTACTTGTACTTTACTGATGTAAATTTATTATTATCTTCTCTCTCTTTCTACTCGTTTTAAATTCACTTTCCGCTTCTTCCTTCCATAGGGCCAATGTTAAATTCCTATAGGGATTATATGTTAATTTCGATTCACAAGAGGTCCGTACCCCTTTGGAACTTTTTACGCATTTAAAATTTTTTTTTCCAAGTTCTTATGAAATTTTGTATTTATTTAGGATTCTCTATTGTGTATAAAATGTCCAAATATGCGATTAAAATTTTGAAAAATAACCATAGTTTATTTCAAGCAGTCAACATTTAAAATGCAAGTTTGAAACTAAGGTGCTATGGGAAACTAAATATATCTCGACACAAAAAATCTGGTGTGACCAGCACGGTGCACAACTTTCTCTTACCGAAGGGTAAGAGAAAGTTGTGTGCTGTCACACCAGATTTTTATATTTTTTTTTAACATCCTTGATTTGTGGTCGTTGATGTTGAGTCTCGATGGCCCATGAAGGCCGCCACAAATAGACGGGAGCATCTTCCGGTGGCTCTTTTCTCTCTCTTTCTTCATCCCCCATAACTACTGAATCTGCAGCAGGGATGCTGGGATGCAGAGTGTCATGGCTCATTGGCAACTTGGGTGAGTCACATTCTATTCTACTCTGGTTGTCGTTTTATCACCACTCCGGTCACTCTGGGCTCCCTTTTAGCCATTTCCTTTTTACATATACCCGGAAAAATTTCCTATATAATATCACTCGTCAGAGATACTTATTTTTGTTAAATAGAACTTAGAAAAAAGTAAATCTTCTAGTTTGGGTGAATTTTTACCTTCAATCAGTCTTTTTTTTTTTAATTAAATCATATTATCTTCCTCAATGAATTACCTGGGGATTATTATGTAAAATATATCCTAACGAGGGGCAAATGTGCGTCTACCCCCCCCCCTGCTGCACAATGGTGTCTAAGCAGTGAAGAAAGTTTACTTATCAAACTCTTAGAAGTTTAAACAAAGATTCAAGGTTTTCTTAGTATAGTCCACATAACATCGACTTAAATCTTATTTGAGATTAAACTAGTTCAAAAAAAAAAATCTGGTGTGACTGGCGCACAGCACACAACTTTCTCTTACCCTTCGGTAAGAGAAAGTTGTGCACTGTGCTGGTCACACCAGATTTTTTGTGTCGAGATATATTTAGTTTCCCATAGCACCTTAGTTTCAAACTTGCATTTTAAATGTTGATTGCTTGAAATAAACTATGGTTATTTTTCAAAATTTTAATCTCATATTTGGACATTTTATACACAATATAGATTCGTAAATAAATACAAAATTTCATAAGAATTGGAAAAAAAAATTTTAAATGCGTAAAAAGTTCCAAAGGGGACCCCCTTTTGAATCGAAATTAACATACAAATCCCTATAGGAAATTAACATTACTCCTATGCGAAGATAAGGTAGAAAAATTTAAAACGCGTAGAAAGAGAGAAGATAAAGATAAAGAGAGAAGAAAAAAAATGGGCGTTTAAATAATAATTGATTTTTAATCTAATAAAAAGAAAGATTTAAATTCGGTTACCATGGCAACCATTTATTTCTCCTATCTTTCCTATGAAGCACAAGAGTAAAGTGTGCTTCAAACAATTTTGAGGGCAAAACGAGAATATACATTTGAAAGAGCATCTAAAAAATAATTGATTTTTGAATTTTAATCAAAATCGTTAGAGCGAATTTTGAGAAAATCGAAAAAAACTGAAAAAGTACATCTGTAAAGTACTAGTACTTTTTGGCCGATTTTGATTAAAAGCTTATTTTGTCGGTCCCGGGGGTGTTTAATTTAAATATAAAATTTCAGCCTCCTAGCTCAATTCCTTCACGCTTAAAATTGAACACACACACACAGACAGACAGACAGACAGACAGACAGACCATGTCGCGAAAACCACTTTTTTGGATTCAGGGGACCTCAAAACGTGAAGATCCATCAAAATCTCGACATCGAATTTTTGACATGAAACCAATACTTTCTCTCTCTATATATTAATATATATATAGAGGTAAGAGAAAGTAAAAATAAACCTTTTAATAAATCTTGCAATAATAATACTTCTTACTTAGCACAAATAGAAAATTTGTTCATTAGCATTTTTAAAATGGCCTCAATAACTAAAACAATTTGGCCATCTTCATTAGTGTAATAGTACAATGCTTTAATTATATTTTTTCAAAAAGTATTTTAATTTACAGAATTGCTTATATTTTTATTATATACTATATATTTTCAGAAAATGTTTAATAACGGCCTTTGAAACAAGGGCGAGAAAATAGGGGTATTACCCCCCCCCCCTCCCTAGATTTGAGAAAAATATTTTTCTGGGAAAATAAATATTATAAAATTTTAAAAATTAATTTAAAAAATTAATACCTAAAAATTCGGTTTGTATATATATTCTGGTAAACAAGTACTAAATGCAACTTTAAATTACCGAAAGTAAAAGAAACCAGAAGCTGTGCGACTCGGGGGACCTCAAAACATGTATATCCATCAAAATCTCGACATCGATTTTTTGACATGATAGCTATAATTTCTCTCTAAATATATACTGTACATTCATTAAATATGTAAGAGAAAGTAAAAATTTGAATGCGGTTCACTTCCCATTTTGAAAATTTTATTGACCCGGTTGAATGGATATACAGGTATCTGCTTTAAACATATGCAATGTGAAAATAGTCTCGAATTAATAATATAATTTTTACTTTCTCTTAGCTTATATATGAAATATATAGAGAGAGAAAGTATTGCGATCATGTCAAAAATTCGATGTCGAGATTTTGATGGATATACATGTTTTGAGGTCCCCTGAGTCCAAAAAAGTGGGTCCCGCAAATTGGTCTGTGTGTGTGTGTGTGTGTGTGTCTGTATGTGTGGACCCATTTTTTTAGCATGAAGGAATTCAGCCACCGGATTGAAATTTTATATTTAACTTAGGTACCTTTGAAGAATCTCAAAATAAGCTTTTGAACAAAATCGGCCAAAAAGTACTAGTACTTTACTGATGTACTTTTTCAGTTTTTTTCGATTTTCTCAAAATTCCCTCCAAGGATTTTTTTTAAAATTCATAAATCAACTAATTTTTAGATGCTCTTTAAAATGTATATTCTCATTTTGCCGTTGATCTTCTGAAGACCACTTTACTCTTGTTCTTCATAGGAAAGATAGAACTGGTTGCCATGGTAACGGAATTTAAATCTTTTTCTTTTTATTAGATTAAAAATCAATTATTATTTAAATTCCCATTTTTTTTTTTTATTTTATTTCTGACTTTGATTGTTTCCGGGAAAACATATATCACTCACTCTCTCTCTCTCTCTCACTTGCAAACATTATCGTCTGTTCTCCGCCTTCTCTCATAGGCCTAATGTTAATTTCCTATAGGGATTTCGATTCAAAAGGGGGTCCCCTTTGAAACTTTTTAGGCATTTAAAATTTTTTTTTCCAATTCTTATGAAATTTTGTATTTATTTACGATTCTATATTGTGTATAAAATGTCCAAATATGAGATTAAAATTTTGAAAAATAACCATAGTTTATTTCAAGCAGTCAACATTTAAAATGCAAGTTTGAAACTAAGGTGCTATGGGAAACTAAATATATCTCGACACAAAAAATCTGGTGTGACCAGCACGGTGCACAACTTTCTCTTACCGAAGGGTAAGAGAAAGTTGTGTGCTGTGCGCCAGTCACACCAGATTTTTAAGATTGTATGCATCTTTCTAAATATTGCTCAGGGGCCCACGTCTTGTGGGTACGTGGATGGCGACCACGAGCTGCCCTAACTGGGACTGGCAGTACTTCTTTTCTTTGCATGTCAGTCTCCTTCCTTCTATATTTTCAACAGGCGCCAGACCGTGAGACGGGCCGGCCTGTTCTATTACTTCCCGGTATAAACCCCCAACCACCCCTTCCGCGGACCCCGCACCGCGGAATTAAGGCGAAGAAAGAAGAATAAGAAGATGCATCTTTCTAAATAATAGCCTATACAATAATTTATTCAGGCGGTAATAGTTGAAGCTCCTTCATTTATTATGTCTGATTGTTAAGGATACAAAAGGACCGACTTTGATTCTTTTCTTTATTAAAACGTTTCTCCCTCTTTGATACACATCTCAGTGATTTCGGACATTTTTACAATTTATGGACGAAGTGTGGGAAAATCAGCCAAAGTGCATGAGAGAATGAAATAAACTTGTATTTTATTTTTCATTCAAATTATTCTCTCAGATTCGAGCTCGATTTGATCTTCCATGATGTAGAGGGAGAGAAAGAAATTCGACTTTCCTCTTCGGGATCGACAAATTTTATGCAATATTCATACAAAAGTCTTCCTGTTTGACACGGTAACCGCGTTCCCCGAACCATAAACTTGTTTTTCTATAGGGGTGTTCTTCGTTTCCCTCCTCTCGAACAAGATTTCTATCTATTTTTATTGTTATTTTATTTCTTTATATGAAAAAATGTGAATGATGAGCATAGCTTACAATGATAAATTAATCTTAGCTCATCCCAAGAGATTCCGTTTCAGCGAAGAAATTTATTTCTCCCCTCTTTACTCTTTTAATGACATTCTTTTTCTTTTATTAATTATTCCTTCTGATAAATACCTTAAAATACCAATTATATTATTATTGCATACCAAGAAAACATGTTTTATTCAGTAACTGTTGTAATTATTTAATAACGAGTGCATCCTAATTTAGTATTATTGTTCATTAAAGAATACTGGCTCCTGATAACTATAATGAAGTCTGATTTATTTTTGAACAGCACTAATTTTTTTTTCATTTTCAGACTAATTGATAATCCATTAAAGAAGATAGATAATTAATTACTTTTTCTTGTATATGTATATGGCTGTCCTTTTAGGTTTATTAACGCGAGACGACGCATCGTTCAGCCGCTGATTGACCAGTCGAATCGGGCTGGTGCCAGCGGTAAGTTTTCGCTGGATTTACCTACTCTTCTAACCTTCTTTCTTCTTCTTTCTGTCTCTTCCCAAGGTTTATCAACGCGAGACGACGAATCGTGCAGCCGATGATTGACCAATCAAACCGAGCTGGTAAGTTTACTCAATTCGACGATCCCCAATCCGTCAGCTGCCTCCGCCTCTGCCGCTCAGCTTAACATAAGAGATCATACATCCAGTTTAGAAGAGACCAACAGTGGTGCATCTTCTGAAATCAACTAGATTTTAGTTATGTTAAATACAAAATTCAGTTGATTAAACCTTGGGAAATGATGACCTAACTTTGGTTTCTTTTGGTGGATTGGTCTTTTTTTAATTTTATTTATTCTCTTTATTTATATCTATTAATTAATCTTCTATAATATTTTTCGTTGGTGGAAATGGCGAGCCAAATTGACGCATTGATCGCTAAACAAATTAAACTCTAAGAGCTATTGGCCAGAGCAAAATCGTTCCTCGGGGATCTGATGACCAAAACAGTCCTCATCTCCCTCTGACAAACAGCACAAGCAACCCAGCGGGTACAAATCGGCTCATCTGCTTCTCTCCGATCTTTTTTTTTTTTATTAAAACGCTCAAATTAACAATTTCTGTATCTCATATATGCTATTGATCCACAATATTTTTGATTAAAATTTTAAAGAAGTTTATTAAGAGAATATCACAATGTTAAATGGACCCTGTTACGCATTAGTGTGTCAAGCGCCAAAAGATTAAAAATTGAGTTAAGCACAGCCCAAAAAAATTTATATTTAATGTAAAAGCTTAAAATTATTTTCACAATATTTCAATGCACAATTTTCATTTTGCAAAAATGATTTATGTACCTAACACGTTGTTTCGTAGTGCTTAATATGAGAATGATGAAGAGAGAGAGGATGTCAGCCAAAAAGGAACCTCTATCGAATAAAAATCTCCATTAAGAAGACGTTTCGGGTTTAATTAGATAAATCCATCATCAGTTCTTTAGAGCTGAAATGAGCATAAATAATAATTGTAATACAACAACGTAAAGAATTTCTTAAATTATAAAAAATCAGATCTTACATTACTGACAATCTCAAGGTGTACATCATTGAGTTGCAGATAGAGTTGTTATATATAAACATATACAAAATTATATAAAAATACAAAATTTGCATATCAGTTGTCAAATGCTTACTCACCCGAAACGTCTTCTTAATGGAGATTTTTATTCGATAGAGGCTCCTTTTTGGCTGACATCCTCTCTTCCTTCATCATTATAATCGCTGACAGCCACTTCTCTTATCAACGTGCTTAATATGATATTATTCCTGATAATGAAGATGAGCATCAATGCGATTTCGAAAAGACAACAAAATAAATAATATTAAGTCGATTTCATTATTATAACTTTGATTTATGGTTTCCATTTTATTATTTAGGAATTAATTGATGAGAAAATTTTGTTATCACTTTGTATTTAATTTTAAAATATTATTACTATTTAAAATTTATTAATGTAATTTTGATAAAAAGTTCCTATGCTACTAGCAGGCCCGGATCTAGAGGAGGGCAGTGGGTGCATGTGCCCGGGGCGGCAGATATCAGGGGGGCGGCAATTAAAGAAAGATTTACTAAAAAAAAGGTAAAACGATATGAATTTTGTATAGAAAATTTTAAGGAGGGGGGCGGCAAATTAAATTTTGCCCCCCCCCCCCCCTCCCCCTAAAAAATCTCGTAGATCCGGCCCTGGCTACTAGTATTAAATATAACCATAAAAGAACTTTTATAATAACTCTATTTTAATTTTTGCATTATAAACCTAAAATTATTTTATGAATATAAATAGTGCATAGATTAATTTGCAATCATGAGTCAAGAGACTTGGAAGCATTTTTGCAAATATAATTGGACTTAATGAATTTTTCAATAATAATTTTTTATATTTTATTATTTATTCTATAAATTAGTCGTATTTTTATAATAACTAATTTATGAATATCTGCAATAATTACAGTATTTACTTGCACAATTGACAAAAAAAAATGATATATAATCTAATCAAAACAATTTAAACCAGAAAAACTTATGTTAATTTTCTCAAATCTCGGTACCTGGCGCTTGACACACTAATGCGTAACAGGGTCAAAATAGGATAATAGAATTGAAAATACATATGTGCATATAAATTACTATATTCTAAAATTTTAAGAATCTCATCTAAAAATATAGAAAAAAAAATTACTAAAATACATAAACGCAACAACAATAACATCGGCATATTCCTCTCGTTTGCCATTGATTGGTGCTAGTTTTAAAGCAAAAGTTATTTGCTCTGACTCTGTAGATCTATCAAATGTTTGAATATTCATTCATTGTTAGAAAAAATTAAATCAAAATACATAGAGTTATATTAAAAATGCTGAATGATTAATTAAAAGGGTTTTTGCATCTAAAAAACCTCAGTGGACACCATTCATTTTGTTAGTATTCCTAAATATTTTTTTCGATGACAACAAAATGGAATACGGGACAAGTCGAGAAACCAACTCGGAAGGGTGCAAAGAGCAGTGATGAATCGGTCCATGGAGGTCACAGCAACTCGATATTTCATCCTCGCTTGTCTGTCGACTCCTCTATTCGTCTTTCGCTTTTGAAGGGGCTCCAACTTCTCATGTTTAGGGAATATTTATTTTTATCTTTAATAGTTTTAAAAAAAAGTTGAATCAAACGAGAGTTTATGAACAGGGTTGCTATCCTTAAAGACATACTAACTCGTTTAACATCTCTTAAGAAAGCCGCGTAGTGGTCGTTTGAGGGAATCAATAAAAACAGGATTAAAGTCAACCTGGGAGCGATGCTGCATTGCGTTAAATGGGGCCTGGAGACAAATTTACAGAGCCCTAAGAAGGGGACCTGAGTCGTCGTTATCGCGTCCGGCTGATCTGCAAGGCTGTCTCGCAAGAAGGAAGAGACTCAGCCCCATGCTCTTAATGGCCGCAGGTGATTAAGCCGTGCGGGTTACGGCTTCACTATTGCCATTGTGTCTAAGGGGAGAGAAGTCCTGGCTTTGTAATCAAGCCGATCAGAGTTAGTTGGCCAAGAAATGGGCAATGAGGGGGGGGAGAATTCGATGTTGAAAATCCTTCGCAAGGAAACAACGAAACAAGCCGGAACTTTGAAATGCGTCTCGGAACGAGGCAAACAACAGCCCGGAACGTGATTGCTACTGAGAAAGGGAAGAATCAAAATACCGTGCAACAGTCCGTTAATGGCCAAACGACACTTGGCACGCGTTCTCATTTTGCTACTTCCCTCTTGTTTGTTAATTTTAAATTTATTTGTATAAAAGTTTTACTAAAATATAAATTAAATTTTTTTTATTCTATTTTCTCTGTTAAAATAATAAATTTCAAAAGTTGAATCAAATTTTTATTAAATAAAAATTTCATATCGATACATTTTTGTGATAACAGTGTTATACTAGTAAATTATAGATTTAAATCTTTATTTTAAAAAACAGAAGGCATATATATATATATAAAATAAAAATTTCAATTCACAAAAGAGTTTGGCTACCATTGTCCACCAACAATTCGGGTAAGGGGAGTAAAGGTGGAGACAGACGGATAGATAGTTTCGGGTGGTAAAACAAAACAAATAGCTGTTAAAATCTCGAGGCGAGGGCGGCGGCGGCGGTGTGGGTGCTGGGAGCCGCACCTCGCACATGCTAACCCTATTGACGCGCTAGTGTTCTCACCGCATGCAGGACCAAGTGGAGCATATTCTCCCGACGGCGCCAGTATGGGATACATGATGGACGGCCAAGCGCAGGCAATGATGCATGGACGCCAGCCAGGAGAACCCGGATTCCATGCGGCCGAGTACCACCACTACCCAGCACAATACTACGGGCACCTCTAGTACCGCGCAGCCTCGGCGGCGACGCCACCTCCGCACCTCAAGGTAATATGCTACAGTTTTTTTCATTGAAAATTATTCTCAAATTGACTAGACATACCACTCCATTCAGGACAGTAGCCAGGATTTTTTTCGGGGGAGGGGGTTTAATATAATTTTGTTCAATGAAATTCATCTTAATGTGAACAACGTTAAAGTAAAGTCTCACTAAGGGACAGAGTTCAAATAATATGCAAAAAAAAATTTTTCTTTTTGAAAATGGAACACCGATTATTGCAGAAGTTGACAACATAAAAATTAAGAAGTCAAAAAAAATCCAAGTCATATGTAGCCAGAAATATTTCTTTTATTTTGCCATTCCAGGTTGACGTTTCGGCCACTGGTCTAGGCCACCTTCAGAGCCGGAGCACAGTGGTTCCAAATCCCAAAAACGTGGTCAAAAGTCGAAAACGTTATTTAATCTCTCTGAAATTCAGTACACAAGGGTTTTTGAGGTCGCTGATTTAGAATTTGATATTATTTTTTCAGAAAAAAAAAAAATATGGTGGAACCAATATGGGGGACTAAAAAAAAATATTTCGATTTCAATCAAAATTGGCATTGTAGGGCTCCCGAGGTCGCCGCTTTCGTATTTTAAATAAATTAATAACAAAATAATTTTTTCTTTTTTTTTTATAAGTCTTTCTGCAACTTAGGCCATATTGACCCTAAATTATACATATTGTTTAATACAACACATTTGTGGGGGTCCAGGCACATTTATTTAGGTCAAAATAATTTAATTACAATATATTATTCAATATTTTTTATACGGATTACATAAAACATTAGTTTAATTAACATTAATATGCTTCATCAGATGAATATTCAAATTTCAAAAAAAATTGAATAAAAAAAAAATGTGCAAGTCTGTGCAGCTAATTTTTTAATATTATTAATGAAGAAGGATCCAAAAAGACAGGAAAAGTTGTTTGAGAGTGGGATGTCGTGGGACTTTTTACTTTTTGACTTTTGAATTTTTGCGACTTCTGAAAGGGAAAAAAAAAATAAGACGTTATTTGAAATGCTCCTATTATTTAACTATCAAAATTTATTGCATTTTTTTACATTGTTGAAATTTACTTACTTTCAGTCGTTGATTCCATTTGACGAAATTGAAATAACCAAAAAAACAAGGAAATGGAAAGCGATAGAAAAGGATGCTTATTTGCGTTCGGCGCGAGCTGCCGATTGTTGTCAAAAACGCTCAGATTCAAA
The DNA here is from genome assembly GCA_023213315.1 of Euborellia annulipes. Classification (NCBI taxonomy): domain Eukaryota; kingdom Metazoa; phylum Arthropoda; class Insecta; order Dermaptera; family Anisolabididae; genus Euborellia; species Euborellia annulipes. The sequence continues at coordinate 99,604 of JAKCPI010014444.1, read as the reverse complement.
TAGATTTTGAGAGCCAGATAAGTGCATATGGCTCTCAAAAACGGTCGTTCCTAACCGTAAATATATTAATAAAACTATTTAGGGGCTTAAAAGTCCTCAAATTGAAACTTTAATTTTGGACTTTTGGCCACGTTTTTGGGATTTGGAACCACTGTGCGGAGGTGAGAATAAATGAAAATTACAATTTCAGAGGCACACATTCTCATGAACGGAGCGCTCATAGGACATTCTTTCGTAGTTCATGTGAATGTGTGTCGCTGAAATTTTAATTTTAATTTGAAGATTTAAAGTAGCTCTTGTATTTAAACAGTAGATAGGAACGGAGAATGCAGCCTGGTATTAAGTCTCCACGAAATTAAACTCTCTGTTAAGGAAACAGTTTCGGTTTTAATGAGATAAAACCATCCATCCACAGTCCAATAATTGAGAGTATGAACTCAAATGACAAAGCATTGAGTCAATAGTGGAGTTGTCATATAGTGTGTATTATTATTAAAGACCAGACTTTAAGCAAAATGCTTATTGCTGAATTTTATAAGCAGCCATTAGATATTTAATTTCTACACGAATTACGAAAAACTAAGTGTATTGAGATTGCATTTTTCGTGCTTTTTTTTCCCCTTTATGCTTATTTGAACTTATTTTACGAATATTTTTAATTTTTTTTTTTTTTTTTTTTATTAAAAAACACTTTTTTTCCATTCACACACGCATACACAAGGGGCGTATATAAGGGAGGGGGCGAGGGGGCCCGGACCCCTCCCCCAAAATTTTCCAAATGCATATAAATATATAGCATGGGCGTAGCCAGACTTCTTGTTAGGGGGGGGCCAACTCCTCGTTAGGGCGAAGAGGGGGGTTTGCAATTAATATCTACATAGAGTATTAATTATTTATTTAAATAAAATAAAAAAATTAAATTAATGTAGTGAATTGGAGTGTTAAAAAAAAATTTCCAATGGGAAAAATATATATATATATTTTTTTTTAATTTTTAGGACTAGCCAGGGGGGGGCAACGGCCCCCCTGCCTCCCCCTGGCTACGCCCATGATATATAGGGATATACAGACATTAGAGGATCTCGCCCCCTCCCCCGAAAAGCTTTATCGGGCCCGCAGTACGAAAAATATAGCCCTGTAAAAAAAATTTTTCCACACAGTGAAAAAGTAAGGTTCTGCAAAAGGGGAAATGTTCCGCGGGACGGCAAAAATTTCGTGTCTCTAAAAAAAACGTAAAATGATTTTCACGGCCGGGAAAAGCGGAAAAATTTGGTGCCGCAAAAACAAAATTTTTAGCAGGGTTGAGCGGAAAAAAATTCAGTTTCTTTAAAATAAAATGTCCCGCAGAAAAATTTTTGAGTTCAGCCCCCCCCCCCCCCCCCCCGGAAAAACTTCTATATACGCCCCTGGCATACACACAGTAAACGATACCCTTTATTTGTGAATATATCTATTGGGGGTCCAGGCATTCTTATTCAAGCCATTTGGTATCCAAATGGCTTAAATAAAATCATCCGACTGCCTGGGATCCGAACCCTCGACCCTTGATACACAAGGCAGGTGCGCTTCTAACAACACCAAGCCCGAGGGCTATACATTTTTTAAAAATAATTCAAAACTTATGCAGCAAAAACGTTCATGTAAAGCAAATCCTTCGGCAACTGCTCAAATTCGCGCCTTCCCTACTCTAGCTCTAGCTCCCTGGGCCCCCTACTCTTGCTCGGCTACAGTGCGGCTACAGTGCGCCAAGTTAGAGATACAAAGTTGTTTTGATTAATCACACTGTATATATATAATTAACGAAAAGGGGTGGAAATAAGTAGAAGGCTCTCCCCCGAAAACGGTTCGTGGTGGGGGAAAACGGAAGTCATATTTGGATTCAGGAGGAGATTTTACTTAAGAATCTGAAGGAATTATCTCGGGGCTTTTTTTTCTTGCCGCACAGTGTTATTAGACTGAGGATGGATGGTTTTATCTCATTAAAACCGAAACTGTTTCCTTAACAGAGAGTTTAATTTCGTGGAGACTTATTACCTGGCTGCATTCTCCGTTCCTATCTACTATTGTAATTTTCATTTATTCTCGCCTCCGGCTCTGAAGGTGGCCTAAACGTCAACCTGGAATGGCAACAATAAAAGAAATAATTCTGGCTACATGTATGTCTTGGATTTTTTTTGACTCCTTTATAATACTTCAAGCCACAAAGACATACCTCACAAATTAAGATTTAGTATATTTTTTTACTTATATAATATTAACAGTTTTAGAAAAAGAATTATTAACTACACAGGTTCTGCATTTTTTCTCAGACATAATATCGAATATTTATTTTGAAGGGAGGAAGAGATAAATCTTCAAAAATAAATTTGACCCCTTCCAAAAAATAATCATATATACTCCACTGAGTGAAATATTTCTAAATAACAAGGAGCTAACAACAAACAAACCATAGCAAAGCTCTGTCAATACCGCAAATACCATTCTAATGTAAAAAAATTTGGGGGTGGGGGCTGAAGCCCACATCGCGAAATTTATTTTAATTGTGTGTTTTTTAATGAATTTTCTAAAAAATGTATGAACAAAAATTATTCATAATTAATTTAATAAATTGTTTTTATTTTAAAATTAAACATATTTTTTTTTAATTGTTGTATCCTTTGATTTTTTTTTAATTCTCAACCCCCTATCGTATCACTGTTTTATATATACCATACAAAATTGCAACATCTTTTCAAAACTAATTTGAATAATAAAATAAAATAATTAAAACAAAACTTGAATAATGTCACTCAAGATTTCTATATAAATTAAAATTCCCTTGCCGCCGCCCTTTAGGCTTGGACCCTTCGCCACTTTTGGTTTTGCCTCTCCGGGCTGGCACGGAGTGGACGCCTCTCAGCAACGGCCCTATATAAATTTATATAAATTCACTTTGGATAAACATAATTAATTAATTTTCTTCATGCTGCCATATTTGTTACACAGCTTATAGAAAAAAGATAGAAAAATCGATTAGGAAATAAAATCTCAAATTTAAGGGCTTTAAAGGGGTTCAGGAGCGACCAGTGGCGTAACCAGGGGGGGGGCGAGGGGGCGCGAGCCCCCCCCGCCCCAGGCGCATCGAGCCCTTGGCGCCCCCCGAAACCGGCATAGGCGCCCTACGGCCTCTAAGATATAGCCCAGCGAATGTGATTTTATCATATTCTTTTCATCGATTGTCTTAAAAAATTGATTGTTTTCTTTTAAAATTATATTACAACTTGAATTCTACTATTTTAAAAGAATTTAATTCCAAAAATAATAAATAACGTATATAGAGGCTTTATAATTAAAATTTTTTTTATTTTGCAATATATAAGCCTTAATTTGATGTTTTATGGCTCTGGAGATTTACTCAGGATTCGTATAAACCTTAATATTTAATTTTTTGGAATTCAAAATTTTTTTAGGCATGAAGGAATTGAGCTATGAGACTGAAATGTTATATTTAAGTTAAACACCCCCGGGACCGTGAAAATAAGCTTTTAATCAAAATCGGCCAAAAAGTACTAGTATTTTACTGATGTAGTTTTTCATTTTTTTCGATCTTCTCAAAATGAAAGGGCTTTTCTTCAGGCCCGCCCGAGCTCGCCCGGAATTTTTTCAAACCCGCCCATTCCCGCCCGAGATTTAGTGAATGAATGAACGAATGTCTAGCAATTTTTAAATAAAATTTCATTTGCATGCCCGTCCGCCCGAACCCGTTTATTTAGACTTGCTACCCGCCCGTAATTTTTTCATGGCCTTCCAAAGCCCGCCCGGCCCGGGCGGGTAACGGGCCAACCCGTACCCGTGCAGGGCTCTAATCGGGGGTTCGGATCCCAGGCAGTCCGATGATTTTATTTAAGCCATTTGAATACCAAATGTCAAAGTCAAAGTCTTATATGGCCTAAGTTGCCGAAAAGACTGTGTGCATGTGTGTGTGAGTGTGAATGGGAAAAAAGTGTGTGTTAAAAAAAACATGCGGAATGACATCCCCGAGACTTTCTCGTTTATTCTTTTGGAATTACGTCTGGGTGTGTGTGTGAACACGATTGCTTAAAAACTAAAGCAGCTAGATGGATGAAATTTGGTATATGCTCCTTACACTAAAATTGTAGATTTCTATCAATTTTTGGATTAAATTCGTCACTTGGAAGTAGTACTTTTCCTAATAAGTTTTTTCAGAAATTTCGAAATTTTCAATTTCTTTGTCATATTATGATAAAATACTCAATTTTAAAAAGTTTTTATTCTTTGATATTTTTCCGAAAACTGAATAGTTTTTGAAATAATCACAGAAGAAAACGACATTTTTCTTAAAAGCAAAGAAAAATCAAAACAAAATCATACAGGTGTCATTAAAAAACATGTAAATATAAACAAATTCGCTGAGGAAATTACAGGATGCAAGAAATTTGCCCGCCGAAGGCGGGCAATTGCTCGCCGAAGGCGAGCAAGGGGGTCCAGGGGCGGAGCCCCCTGGAAAATCGGCGCCCTAGTTAAGCTTCGCCCCCCCCCGCCCTCAAAGGCTGGTTACGCCGCTGGGAGCGACGTCTAAACGTACTTTCAAAAAAACTAGACTATTATAAGAAATTTTTCAATGCGGTTTTTTTTTAATGAATCAAATTCATAAGAGATTATTGGGACATCGAGCTATAATTTTTTTAATGACTTATTAAAAAATTATCTTAATTAATTTTTTGTTATCAAGCAAATACAAAAAAAAAACAATCTGTTCCAATAATCTTTAATTTTTTTAAGATTTAAAAATGAATTTATTGTTATTATTAATCACATATTAATTAAGAAATTTTTAAAATAAGCTTAGATGATTTATTTAAAAATCAAATGTCAAATTAGTTCAGCATTCTTGCAATAGATGGCAGGCTAGTATAACAGCCTATCCCCTAATGGCGTATACCTGGCCTATGTTTATATATTTTTATGCTTTTATAAAAGATACATAATATACAATAAGATTTATAAAGTATTTATTGTTAAAAGATCAATGAAAATCAACCAAATGCATTAAATATTATTAGCTACCATTTTGAAATCTCTTGGCAAATTTTTGAATTACTTGATTTTTTGGGCATACTTTTTATGACACACACAGTGGCGGATCCAGAGGTGTTTCTCGGGGGAGTAATCTGGTGTGCCGTGACTCGTCGCACAGCACACAAACTTTTCTTAATTTCGTAATTTAAAGGTGCATTCTGTATTTGTTTGCCAGAATATAAATACAAATCAAATTTTTAAGTATTAATTTTTAAAATTTTACATGAAAAATAAATTTTTTTAAAAAAAAAAAGTATTTTTTTTCAAATCTCGGCACACTCTTGTACACACAAAGCCCTCTTATCGGGAAAAACATGCGTAACACCTTCGCTCCTATTCCGCCTTAATACCCCGAGTTATACCATAATTTAATGATCTTTATAAAATATAATAAATTTGTATAGTAACCTCCTTCTTTCCAAGGGCGGATACAAGGGGGGAGGGTAAAGTAAACTTTTTTTTCGAAAAAAATTTATTTTGAATGTAAAATTTTAAAAATTAATACATCAAAATTTAATTTGTATTTATATTCTGGCCAACAAGTACAGAATGCGCCTTTAAATTACCGAAATTAAGAAAAAATAGTGTGCTGTGCGACGATTCACACCAAATTACCCCCCCCCCCCGAGAAACACCTCTGGATCCGCCCTTGCTTCTTTCATACTCCCATATCTACTAAATTCATTTTAATTCCTTTATTAAAATATCAAATACTTAAGTGAACTTTTTTAAATAATATTAATTAATATATATATATATATACAAGTTGAGATGGGCGCGACGAAGCCCTGGCGGGCGGCGTCTCGGTGCGTGATCAGTAGTTTTTCTCTTAAATTTAAAGCCCATATTTGATAGATATTCATTCAAGAATTTTAAATCCAAAAAAGCATGTTAATATTTGAAGAAACAGAAGAATTAAAAATTTCGGGGGGGGGGGGCAATTACACAAAAAATCTTTAAACTTTTAAACCCATTGATAGATATTCATTGAAGAATTTTAAATCCATAAAACCAAGTTAATATTTGATAAAATAGAAGAATTAAAAATTTCGGGGGGGGGGGGCAATTACACAAAAAATCTTTAAACTTTTAAACCCCTTGATAGATATTCATTGAAGAATTTTAAATCCAAAAAAACATGTTAATATTTGAAGAAACAAAAGAATTAAAAATTTCGGGGGGGGGGGGGCAATTACACAAAAAATATTTAAACTTTTAAACCCCTTGATAGATATTCATTCAAGAATTTTAAATCCAAAAAAGCATGTTAATATTTGAAGAAATAGAAGAATTAAAAATTTCGGGGGGGGCAATTACACAAAAAATCTTTAAACTTTTAAACCCCTTGATAGATATTCATTCAAGAATTTTAAATCCAAAAAAGCATGTTAATATTTGAAGAAATAGAAGAATTAAAAATTTCGGGGGGGGGGGGCAATTATACAAAAAATCTTTCAACTTTTAAACCCCTTGATAGATATTCATTCAAGAATTTTAAATCCAAAAAAGCATGTTAATATTTGAAGAAATAGAATTAAAAAATTTTGGGGGGGGGGCTGCCGAATTTAAAAAAACTCTGAAACAACGAATTTAGATTCTTATCAAGGGAAGGCTTTAGAGAGAAACCAAAATGATATCTCTCCTGGTTAAAAAAAAAATTTGAATTTGCCTCTCCGGCTCCGCCCTCTCTGTATTTCGCCAATCAGCGCTATCCCTGAGGCCTGATTGGTTGTTTCACACATCGGACACGCTCTTAGGGCTTTATAATATAGTAATGATATATATATATATATATATATATATATAAAAACATATAACCAAGTATTTATTAATTTAAATAAGCGAAAAATGTAGGTACCGCCGGGAGTTGCACCACGGATCTTGTCGATTTACGCTCAACATGCCCTACTGTTGGACCACAGTACGCACTCGCTTATTTAAATTATGATAGATCGCTGATTTCAGTCTACTAGAGAAACGCCGCTCAAATCAAGCGTTCAGATTTCTCCGTTGCTGAGGCGCGATCTAGATGGACGTTTTGAGAAATTAACTCAATTATGCAATTAATAAATAAAGAATTCTTTATATATATATATAAAAGAATTCTATATATATATATATATATATATATATATATATATATAATATTAATAGGTTGTAAATTTCGAAGGGAGGGGGCAGGTTTATAATATCTAATTTTTTAATGTTTATTTTAATATCCATATTAATGTTTTAATAGGGAATTGCTTTATGTACAAGAATAATATAGATTTATATAATTAAATATTTATTAATTCATATACCCGAAAGGATAAGGGTGTGCCGCCGGGAGTTGAACCACGCATCCCCCAATTTGTACTCGGAGTGCCCTTACCACTAGACCACAGCACGACATTCGAATTGGTAAATCGATAAAGATCTGTGGCTGTAGGCTTAATGATGATGGAGTCATGAAAAAACAAGACGAAGGCAGCCAAATATTCTTTTATTTTAAATTGTTTTATTTTAAATCTCGCCCTCATGGCTGACGTTTCGTTGGAAAATCAGTTAGAAAGCAATTTTAGTCATCACAAGAAATGGACCCAAATTCGGCGCCACAAATTTCTCCATCGACCAGGTGCAATCCAGATGGACTAATTGAGAAGATCTCAAATTTAATTAATTAATAAATAAGAAATTATATATAATATTTAAGATATTATATATATCGCATATGTGAGCCGCGAAACTAAAATTTATATAATTAAATATTTATTAATTCATATACCCGAAAAAATAAAGGCGTGCCGCCGGGAGTTGAACCAAGAATGCCGTGCTGTGTTCTAGTGGTAAGGGCACTCCGAGTACAAATTGGAGGATCCGTAGCTCAACCCCCTGCAACACACCCTTATTTTTTCGGGAATATGAATTAATAAATATTTAATTATATAAATTTCCGTTTCGCGACTCACATACGCGATACATATACCAGTAATATCTTAAATATTATATATGGGTAATTCCACACCAAGACAACATGGCACTACATGGGCCCATTTCAGATTCAAAAATGCCACCCAAATGCTGATTCCTCATGGCAAACTGATGATAAGTTGATAGAAAGAAAAAAATTTTTATGTACATAGCGGCCGTAAAACTCAAAATTAAAATTTCACTCATTTTCAACTTTCCAGAATACAATTTTGGAAATTTGTCTGCAGTTTGAATAGTTTAATGAAAAAAATTGGTTTCGAGCACTATTCCTAAGGGAAATTGACCGTAGAATCCAAAACCCGAAAATTTTCACCTCTAATAGGAGAAATATACGAATTTGTGATTTTTAAGGTGTTTTTTTCATTAAATTATTCCCGAAAAACATATATTTTTAAAATTACTTTTCCGTGCTTAAGTTACTCTAAAACATGTGTACTTTGATGGGGTTTAAATATTTTTTTGGGGAAAGCATGTTTAGTAGGTCAAAATTGAGAAAATTCAAAAAACATGTTTTTTGTGATTTTGACTTCTGCATTCTTTATTAATTTTTATGTTGCCTATAAGTGTACGACTTTTTGAGTAATACTATTTTATTCTCCATTAAATTCTGTATAATTAAGAAAAAAAACGTACCAATCCAATGATCTGGGACAATGTTACAACTCTTTAATAGTTCAAATTCACTTAAAGTCATCTCAAAATGTTTTAGTTTTTCATTTTCGTAAAAAGAAACAATTATAGTTTTGGGAAATAGTTCAAACAAGTTTTAAAATGAAAAGCCAGCATAAATTTTAAGTTTTTTTTATTGATAAGATCGTATGCCAAACAATAATTCGTATCGGTGCTCACTTTTTTGCATTGAATGATGTGACTATTTTTTGGAACAAATTCATGAAAATTGCGTGTCCCAACCAGGTACGGTGAATGCTTTACTAGCTCCTATGTCTCGGATTGCATCAACATCTTTTTTCAACACGTACATTATTTCAGCGATGGATGTCCATGTCAGTACAAAAACTGCAACAATTTCATGTACTTATGCGAACACCTCGCCAAATATATACTCAGCGCCACCTGCTCGTTTTTCGCGACATCACATGGCAAGTCACTATGCGACGGAATCGGAGGAACGATAAAGCAAAAAGCAAGAAACGAAAGTTTGCGACGACCGTAGAAGAAGGAAATAGTTTATCTTGAACTGAAAACTTTTTTCCCTGATGTTATATCCTAAATTAATTTTAATACCGGATACAATGCAAAATATATGTATATGAAGACCAACAGCAGCTCCGAGGATGGCTTTAACCAAAGCCGAAACGTCAGCTGTTGAAATATATTTTTAAAGAAAAAAATTTGGCTGCGTTTTCTTCCACCTTTAATTCCTGATACAAATTAATTATAATAGGCCTAATAGATAATAGAATTAATATTTGTAATTTTTTCAAATCTAAGTAGATTAATTAGAAGAATTTTTTTTTCTGATTTCAATGATATATATAACATATATTCGATTTTATCTAAATATATTTAATTAAAATTAAATTTAATTAAAATTAATTATTTGAGCAGTCGGAGTGTGTGGATGTGCTTTTGAATGGCTCCTTGTTTTTTTGTCTTTTTCGCGGGGATATTTGTGTGTTGTGAATTTGAATTTTATATCCATCGACGCCTTTTTCTGCGGAGAAGAGATCTCTTTACTTGGTTTTCGAATGGCTCTGTAGCAAATTAGTCCATTTATGAATTTTCTGTCAGATAAGTTTATATTTTTTTTTCTATAAAATTTCATTTTCTTTAAAATTATTTCTAAATATAATCCTTAATCCGATTTGGGTATTTATATTATTTATTTTTCCATAAATAAGTATATAAATGTATGATTGAATAATAGATTGTCTCTCAATCAAATTTAACCCAAACCACGGCCTTTCCTTTACCCCCTTAAGTCGCTTACGACAGGCCTCGTCTAGCGTGAAGCGTACCTTTTGATTCATCCCTATAAGCAATCTATTATTATTATTATTATTATTTTTTTAAATATAGCTTGAAATTTTGTTTTGATAAAAAGGAAAAAAAAAAAAAAAAAAATTGTAGTTTAATAATTATTTTTATAATGGTCTGTTTGGTGTGTGGAAAAGAAATTTTTAATTTCGATGTTCGCATTCCTTGTAATGGACCTTGTGAAAGGAGGGCCCATGAAAGATGCATTCAAAAGTATGATAAAGACAATCTGAGTCCTAAAATAAAAATAGACATATTGGATGAAGAAACTCATTTTTTATGCTTTGATTGTTTAAAGGCTGAACATCATAATGATATGCCAAATTCTGAAATTGTAAGCAATGCACACACTCTTTTGCCACATGAAAAACTCTCTGACATGCATCAAATGATTATATCTTTGGTCAAAGAAGTAAAAGAATTAAGAAATGAAAATCAACTGATTAAAACTGAACTATCAAAATTAACTGGAATGATGGAACATCATACATCTGCCGTTCCCTCCGGGCCCCCGAGAAGAGGACGCTCTGACAATAACAAGACTTATTCATCCGCGCTCCGGGGAGATGTGAATGGAAAAAACATTGTATCCTTGGAAGGAAAAAGAGAGATCTCTACAGCAACAAATGATCCACCACTGGCTAGTAGTGGAGGGGCCAACCAGGCCCGGCCGGATGATTCTAAAAATGAACCTAGCGAACTTGGAACAGCGTCGACCTCGACGGCAGGTGATCGGGACGCTGATGGATTCATCAGGGTGGCTGAAAGACGGCGTTCCGTGAGAAAATCTCCTTTGATTGGCGCGAAGGTTTCGACTACTTTGAGGGCGGCTGAACGAAAACCAAGGAAGGCCGTTTTCGTATCCAGACTGGCCCCGGATTCATCTCGTGAGGATTTGGAATCTTATTTAAGAACTGAAATTGGTGTAATGTCTGTTAAGTGTACCCCATTAAAAACGAAATTTACTTCCTATGCCTCTTTTCACGTATCGATGGAGGCAGATTCTTTTGATAAGATCAATCAGAGAGATGCTTGGCCGGCTGGGGTTATTGTGAAGCCATTCTCAGGTCGTCTCTCATCTGATAAAATAAAAACTTGTCCAACTGAGGGAGGCCAATCCCAATCTCCCACTGAGGCGTTATAGCAATCAAAGAGGGTGTTTAATATATATTATCAGAATGTGAGAGGTCTCAGGACTAAGACAAATGATCTTTATGTGAATGTTTCATCTGAGAAGTATGACATTATCTGTTTGTCGGAGACCTGGTTGAATGAGAGTTTTCTTTCCTCGGAGATCTTTCCAGATACGTATGATATACATAGAATGGATAGGAGGTCCACGGACAAGCTCTGGGGTGGTGGAGTTTTGATTGCGGTGAAAAACACCAATTTCCCATCTGACAGAGTTTTTGAGTTGGAGGTTCCTGGATGTGTCTGGATTAAAATTGATTTACATAATCACAACAAACTTTATTTATGTAGCTTGTATTTTGCTCCTAGTTCTGATTTTTTTCTTTACGATGAATTGTACGAGAAAATTGATGCTTTCTCTTTTGGCGAAAAAGATATTATTATCATGGTTGGAGATTTTAATCTACTTATTCATGGTTCGGATAGAGATTTGAACCAATATACTGATATTAAAGTTAAAAAATTATTTCATTTCTTGTCTTATAATAATTTTTCTTTGTTTAATAATGTTGCAAATAAGATGGGAAGGACTTTGGATTTGGTTATTTCTAATCATAAGCTTAATGTCGCTAGGTCCGTTTTTCCACTTACGAAAGTGGATGAATATCATCCTCCCCTGATTATAGAACTGAAGAAGGTTAGGATAAAGAATTGTGATAATACAATGCATTCGGACTCTTATGACTTCAGAAGAGGTAACTATGATCTACTATATAATTTGCTAAAGCAATATGATTGGAAGCAGTTGGCAGAAATTAACGAGGTTAATCAGGCTGTGAATTTGCTCTATGATAATCTTAATGGTGCCATGGACATTTTTATCCCTAAAAAAAAAAAAGCTTTTCAATGAGAGGAAAATATCCTATTTGGTACAATTTGGCATTAATTAGAAAGGTTAGACAGAAAGAAAAATATAGATCGCTGTTTAAAAGATTTGGAAGTAAACGTTACCAGTCTCGTTGGGTTGAACTTAGGAAGGAGGTTCATTTTGATAGCAAAAAATGTTACAAGGAATATTTGTCTAACATTGAAAGAGAGCTGAAGCAATGTCCAGATAAATTCTGGTCTTTTGTAAACTCCAAAAGAGGAAAAAACAATATGACCAATTCCCATATCAAAATTAAAAACAAGACCTCACCTAGTAATAGTGAAATTGCTAATGCATTTGCTGAATATTTTTCTTCTATTTATGGATCAAGCGCTGAGGGAAGAAGTGATCATTTGGACTCTGGGTTGAGATATGTCAACCAAATCTATGACTGTTTTGATATTAAAAAAATATCAAAATCAGAAATTGAAATGGCCATCAAAAAGCTTAAGCCCAGAAGTGCTGTAGGTCCCGATGGAATTCCCCCTTATTTAATCAAAGGATGTAGCGAGTTTTTGATAGATCCTCTCTATATTATTTTCAATCTTGCTCTTCATAGTGGGACTTTCCCGCATTTGTGGAAAACTTCTCGAGTTACACCAATTTTTAAAAAGGGTGCAAAAAGTGACATTGAGAATTATAGGCCAATATCTATCCTTTCGGCTTTTGCAAAGATTTTCGAGAGCATAATATACGACAGAGTTCTTGTATACATTTGTAAATATATAACTGAACATCAACATGGTTTTATGCCGAAGAGATCCGTAGGCACCAACCTAATTACTTACATAGAATATATATCTAAAAGTTTGGATAAGGGATATCAGGTTGAGTCAATTTACACTGATTTTTCCAAGGCATTTGATAGCGTGAATCATGTCTTATTGCTTAGAAAGCTAGATTTGTATGGTTTTGGAGATGGTCTGATCAAGTTGTTCTCGAGCTATTTATGTCAGCGTACAAATTATGTCATATACAAAGGTTGTAAATCCATTGAATATATACCAATTTGTGGTGTTCCCCAGGGAAGCCATCTTGGACCTCTTATGTTCATAATCTTTGTTAATGATATTAAAAATGTAATAGAACATTGTAAATTTTTACTGTATGCAGACGATCTTAAGTTGTTTAAGTCTATTTGTGTTGAAGATGATCGAACTCACTTACAAAGAGATCTCGATAATGTATACCTCTGGTGTAAAGTTAATCACCTGGATTTGAATATTGGGAAATGCTTTTCAGTATTGTTCTCTAGAAAACGGGACCCTGTAAACTCGGTTTTCAAATTAAACAACACATGTTTAAAAAAGATAGATAGGGTTTCCGATCTGGGAATCATTTTGGATACCAGACTGAGTTTTAGTTCCCATATTGATAAGATTGTCTCTAGGGCTTATAGGATGCTGGGTTTTGTCAGGAGATCATCCCGTGATTTTGCCATTTCGACTGTGAAAACGCTTTTTTTCGCTCTCGTGAGGCCCAATTTAGAATATTTTCCAGCAGTGTGGTATCCACACTCAGACATTCAAATCAGAACCATTGAGGCTGTGCAGAGAAGATTTCTCAGGCACATGTTTTTTAAGAGTACGGGATACCACCTCACCATGTCTCATATAATCAACTATTAGAGTTGTATGAGATGAACTCTTTGGCAGAGAGGAGAGGAATGGCAGCTCTTAGCTTCTTGTATAATCTATTGAATGGTAATGTGGATTGTCCTGAAATCCTAGGTCAGATAGGAGTGCACGTTCCTCCGTGCAATACTAGACATAGGAGTCTTCTCTGTGTCGGTTCTTCAAGAACAGTTCACAGGGAGAGGGCTCCTCTGGCCACAATGGTGGCTTTATTCTCTAGATTTGAGATGGATATTGCTATAGGGGGTAATTTAGATCCAAAAATCATTAAAACAATTATTTACAAGAAGTAAATAACTGTGGCTATCTATTTTCTTTTTTGGGATTATATAGCTGAGGGAATACATACGACAATCTGCTATTTTCTTTTTTTTTTTTTTTATTTTGTTTATTTTTATCTTAACATGTAATTTATGTATAACGCTGTATTATATATTTTAGTAACTTTTTTTTTAAATTGTATTGTACTTAATTGTAAATATCCTTGTAAATGGACGATAGTCTGTAAGGAATTAAACTATTAAACTATTAAACTATTAAACTATATCATAGGTAAAAATGTATCTTTTTATTTTTTTTAGCAGAAAAAAAAAACAAAGTATACTCGTATAGCCTAATATGTATAATTCCATCAGCCATAAAATACCCTTTTACTAATAAGTTTTAATATGGTTAATTAAATAAAAAGAAAACCAAAGAGAGGTAGAATGAAACATATAGAGAATTAGTTCTACTCATCGGACGATGGGAGACAGCAAGGCCGAGGTTCCACGTTGATTAAAGATCTCTTTTCGTTATTGAATGGAACGAAAGAGCCGGGCGATGAATAGTGTCACCAAATTCAAGTTTGGAGACGGCTGAGTATATTTTTCAACCTTCCACGAACAAATGGATAGATGCAGGATGCAAAGCTGAATATACAAGTTCGCCAGGGGTGTCTTGTAGCCGGCAGTGGAGAGCCCAAGGGCGGTTCGAGAATGCACGCGAGATGAGTGCAATTCGACGAAGCAAAATGGAATGAATGAGAGAGGCGGGCGGGAAGCACACCAGTGCAGGCAACGAAGATGGCCAAGATATGATAAATAGAAGGCTCATTTCGAGGGTAAAAAAAATAAAAAAGAAATAAATTGAAATTTGACAAATTTAAATGTCACTAAAAAAAATAATTTAAAATTCCCCAAATGTGGCGGATGTTTTAAAAACTGCCGTAACAGGCATCATATATAAAAATTTAAAATTATTTAACATAAATATTAAAAATTAAAATATTATAATTGAAGCTAATTAATTTTTTAACAAAAATTTAAAAATTTCCAAAAATAAATAAACAAGGCTTTTGTTTATAATTTCACCCCTTAGCTAAAAACACTGGGTTCTTATTTAATCATATGATTAGCTTAACTAAATGTGAAAAGATTCGAAAGTGATAGTCAACTAGCTTATTTGAGGGATAGCTAGTAAATTAGAAGTCAAAAAACCAGCCCTAAAAGGTGTAAATTTTTAAAAATTATTCAGATATCATAATTAGAAAAATGATAGCGAGTTTTTTTTTTTGGCATGCCTATTTTGTCTATTCTAACAATTGTAAGACCAAATATTTCTAGATTAAAACTTAATTAAAATAATTTCTAAATAATTCAGTTGCTCGTCTAGTGAAAGATGAGAGGTGCTTGAAAAAGCGGCGTCGCAACTCTCTCATTCGATTCTCTTCTTCGAGAATAGACATAAATTTCAGGCCATGTTCTCGGAACGAGTTCCCCGAGTTGGCCTTTTCATTTAAGAAATCCCCTCCAATCATTTATCTCATTATAAATGGTAATGCCATTTAAATAATTTGAATAAATTTTATTCCATCTCTTCTTTTCAAAAATTGTTTTTCAAGAATCTAAAATTTGACGTTTAATTTTTTTCAATTTAGAAAAAGAATTTATTTGATTAGAAATCTGAGGTAGAATTTTATTTGTTAAATTTTTATAATATTCAATTTTTTATTTCATTTCTGATAATTAAATCACAAAAAAATTTTTAATCTCTTAACTAAATGCGGAGTGTGCCCGAAGTTGTAATTTATAAAAATAAAAAAAATAAAAAAATTGGGAAAATTAATTTATAAAAACAATCAAAATTTTTTTAATTCTCCATTATGACATCAACGCATAAAAATGTTTTTTAATAAATTGATTTCTCTTGTATGTTGTTTTTATCATACTAGTATACCTTCTTATCACTAGGGCTCGGATTTATAGGCACTGAAAATCTTTAGAATAGGCAGGCAACTAAGCACTAAAGATTATTAAAATAGGCACTTAAAAAGGCATTATTTAAGAAATAATATAAAAAAATTTAAAAAATTGATGTCTTATTTTTGATAATCTGGAGTGACTAGTCGCATAGCACACAATTTTTTCTTAATTTCGGTAATTTAAAGGCGCATTCTGTACTTGTTTGCCAGAATATAAATACAAAGCAAATGTTTAAGTACTAATTTTTAAAATTTTACTTTAAAAATAAATTTTTTTTCAAAAAAAGTATTTTTTTTTTCAAATCTCGGGGGGGGGGGGTAATTACCCCTTTACCCCCCCTCAAAATATTTTCTTGATAATTCAATAACATTTTAAATTCAGGCTATGTATAGTAGCCTATAGCTAGTAAAAAATTGAAATTGGCTATTTGAACTTAAAATAGGCACTAAAAAAGGCATTTATAGATGAAATAGGCACCAAAACCCAGAATCGGCCAAAATAGGCATTATAGGCACTAACAAATGCCTCTTATATTATTCAGAATTTCATGAAACGTATACATATCATATTGGCCTAAATTTTAAGCCATAAATTAAAAAAAGGCAAATAGGGCGAAATCCGAGCCCTACTTATCACAAAATGAATATAGTTTTACATGCCGTTGTTTATCATTTTTTGATAATAAAAATAATTTTATTTAAAAAAATATATAAAAATCAATTTATTTTCCAGATAATCCAGATTTTCAAGATTCTTCGGGAATTAAAATTTTTTTCTTAAAAATGAAAAAAAAAAAAAAAAATAAATAGGCCTAATAATAATAATAATTTAATATGATATATTTTTGTTACATGATCTTTGTTCACTGGTGGGTTTCGCAATCTGAGCGATAAAATTTATTTAAATATTGATTTATTAATAAATAAATCTGGATTTTAGACCAATTTTTACTTTCTCTTACCCTATATATGAAATATATAGAGAAAGAAAGTAATGGTTTCATGTCGAAAATTCGATGTCGAGATTTTGATGGATATACGTGTTTTGAAGTCCTCTGAGTCCAAAAAAGTGGGTCCCGCAAATTGGTCTGTATGTGTGGACATTTGTGACCATGAAGGAAATGAGCTAGGAGGTTGAAATATTATATTTAAGTTAGGAACCTTCCGAACTCGTGTAAATAAAAATTAGATTAAAATTCATATAAATCAATTATTATTTAGATGCCTTTTAAAAAGTATATCACTAATATTTTATGAGAATTGTTTGAATAGAAAATTTCTTTTTGTTTTTTTTTTTTTAATTTTATTTCTGTCTTTAATTGTTCCATAGAAAAATGGAAGGCGTCACTCATTCTTTGTTGCCTACATGGAGAGACAAGTGCCTATCTTTCTCTCACTTGCACTCATTATCGTCTCTCTCTTTCTACTCGTTTTAAATTCACTTTCCGGCTCCGGCTCTTCGTTCCATAGAGCCAATGTTAAATGGGTCTGGTCCCCTTTGGAATTTTTTACGCAGTTAAAAAAAATTTCGCAATTCTTATGAAATTTTGTATTTATTTAGGATTCTCTATTGTGTTGGCCTCACAACATATTAAATATGTAAAAAATTTTGATGGATATACATGTTTTGAGGTCCCTTGAGTCCAAAAAAGTGGGTCCCGCAAATTGGTCTGTGTGTGTGTGTGGACAGATTTTTAGCATGAAGGAATTGAGCTACCGGATTGAAATTTTATATTTAACTTAGGTACCTTCGAAGAATCTCAAAATCGGCCAAAAAGTACTAGTACTTTACTGATGTACTTTTTCAGTTTTTTTCGATTTTCTCAAAATTCCCTCCAAGGATTTTTTTTTAAATTCATAAATCAACTATTTTTTAGATGCTCTTTAAAATGTATATTCTCATTTTGCCGTTGAAATCTTCTGAAGACTCTTGTTCTTCATAGGAAAGATAGAAATGGTTGCCATGGTAACCGAATTTAAATCTTTTTCTTTTTATTAGATTAAAAATCAATTATTATTTAAATTCCCATTTATTTTTATTTTATTTCTGTCTTTAATTGTTTCCGAGAAAACATATCTCTCTCTCTGCAAACATTATCGTCTGTCTCTACTCTTTTTAAATTCCCTTTCACCTCTTCCATCCATAGAAACAATGTTAATTTCCTATAGGGATTTGTATGTTAATTTCGATTCAAAAGGGGGTCCCCTTCGGAACTTTTTACGCATTTAAAATTTTTTTTTCCAATTCTTATGAAATTTTGTATTTATTTACGATTCTATATTGTGTATAAAATGTCCAAATATGAGATTAACATTTTGAAAAATAACCATAGTTTATTTCAAGTAGTCAACATTTAAAATTCAAGTTTTAAACTAAGGTGCTATGGGAAACTAAATATATCTCGACACAAAAAATCTGGTGTGATCAGCATGGTGCTCAACTTTCTCTTACCGAAGGGTAAGCGAAAGTTGTGTGCTGTGCTCCAGTCACACCAGATATACATATAATCTATTTGTGAGATTTAATAATTTTTTTTGAGAAATTTAAATTTTTCACAGGCTATTACTATTATTGTATATTTCCTTTAATATCTTTTAAACCATAGCTTTTCTCAACGTAAGCGACAACCCCCTGTGGGCGTTTCAGGCTTTCAGGGGGCGGTAGAAGACCTAGAGAAGAGAAAATTAGGAGCATTGTGGTGGCGCAGACGAGGCGTGGGCAGATTAAAAAATTTAGTCTAAAAAAGGCAAAAACAAAAAAAAATTGGGATTTATTCAAAATAAAATATTAAAAAGAACGTGAAATCAAAAATTATATTAAAACAACACTAACCCTTTCTCTAAATTCTTTATTGTTTAACATTGCTAATTAAAAAAAAAGAATATAATCTCAATAGATGTTACTAATAAGGGAGGTGGGGGCTGGCGAGACAATTAACAATTATTTTTAGGGTCCATTTGAAAGAAAAGGTGATGGGAGTTGAGGGGGGGACGGGGGAGAGCAACGTTTTTCTTTCCGCAATAAATGTTAGGCTGCGGCTCTCTGGTGTTTATGAGTCATTCAAATCTGTGGCTGCCTGGTATAAAAGGGTTCAAGGTACAAAGAAGGAACCCTCATTTCGAGGGCTCTGAATCTCATTGACTTTCAGATTACATTTGATAAACATAGATCCCCCTCCTCTCTCCTTTGAGTGCGGAATTTTTAACCACTCTCCCTCCCTCTCTTGCCCCCCCAATGCCGCCACCTGATAAGTGTTTTGATATTTATTAACTGGTATTAACATTTATAATCACTAACAGTTGATTAAATTGTATCTAGCTTTGGCGGAATCCCAGGGGGTTTCAACTCTTTGGAGCCTCTTTTAAGGACATTAAAACTAGATTCAGGGAAAAATTTATTACTTAACAATATTTGAATTTTAAATAGATTTTCACTAAAAATTAATCAACATATGAATCTCATTAGTAAGAGATTATACGAGTATTTTGGAGTTTAGGCTTTCACAGTTGTTGTAAAAGAATATACGAGTATTTGATTAAAACTTTTTGTATAGAGTTTTTTTTTTTTTTTTTTACATTTCATTATTTACATTAAAGAATCAATAGATTAATTGAAACAATATAAAACATTTTGCATGTAGCAACTTTGTTTTATGCTTAAAAGAGGACGATCAACAAAGTGGGAAAGTTTCCACTTGTCTGGTGAACATGGGCTTGTGCATGAAGGGAGAAGTATCCTGACAGTTGTTCATTCATGGAAGTATTCATCCACCCGAGAAGGGGGGGAGACTAAAACATTAATTTTTTTACTGAAATAGAATATACTAGCCCCGGCGCCTTACCGGGGGCGACTTTTTGAGATAGTAATTCCTATATAACTTCTTTTTTCTTAAACAAAAAATTTTTCTAATACTAAATAGGCCTATAACATCAATTTCGAATACAGCATATGTACCTGTATATAATGACAACAGTTCGGGAGATGGCTTTAATCAAGTTAGAATTAAAGAAAAAATCCTGGCTACATTTTCCTCTACATTTCATTCCTGAGAGGTAAATTTATTTATTATAATATAATGCTACTTGAATTATTCTAATCTTCAAGAAAAACCTTCTTTGCCAGAATTTTTTTTTAATTAATTTTTGCATTCTTAATTATCTTGCAAAAGAATTGTTCAAAATATTATTTGAATAGCCGCGGCGCACAGTGGTTCCTTTCGCTTCAAAAGTGGCCACGCGAAAAAAAAAACGAAAGTCAACCTAATAGAAAAACTTTCTAGGGTAACAAACTAGAATGTTTGCTGGTCTCAAAACTGTATTTCTTTTTCAAAACAATTCAGCCACTGCCGAGTTATAGGTCCTCAAAGTTGACCAAATCTCAACAGTGAATTTTATGCTCTTTTTTGCATGAAATCAAGAATTTTTTTCGAGGGGAAATAATTGTTCAAATCAAATATTTTTTTTTTCCAAATTATTCAGCAAAAATTTCTCTAGTTTCAAAATAATTTTTTTGTTTTTACTTTCCTTATTAAATTATATTTTTTTCAAGGCCCTTTGTAAAAAATAAAAAAATCCTCCAAAAATTTTTTAAATCACTCTTTTCCATTGATGGTTTTAAATTATTTTAAAAATTGGAATATACCAGAAGATAGCCAAAGAGCTAAGGAAAATGGTCCAATAGTCATCTTTTGCCACTTTTTGCCTATTTGGGAGTTATAGGCCGTTAAATTCGGAGCGCCCGCATTTTCAATAGGCTTTCTCTTCATTTATACACTGTAAAAAAAAATTTTAATTTTAGTATGTTTTAGTATAGTAAATTTACAAATTTTCCTTGTAAATGATAACTACCATACATTTGTATACTAAATTTACAAATCTATGGATTCAAAAAATTTTTACAACCACAAAACATTTTAAAATTACAATTCTCTTGGAAAATTAGAGTAAATATTGTAATTTTACCGTATGATTTCTAATTTTACAATACAACGGCATTGTAATTTTAGAACACGGTTTGTAATTTTAGAAAAGGGTTTGCAATTTTACAAAAAGGTTTCTAATTTTACAATACAAGGGTATTGTAATTTTCCTTTTAAGGCTGTCTTCGACGGCCAACATGGCCGACTTTGTTTCGACTGCTTTTTAGCTTTCTTAATAAAGACATTTTTGGCACTATAAGGATTTATTTAAGTTATAATAATATTATGATAACTTTAAGTTTATTTTTTATTTTATTATTTAGTAAAAATAGTTTACAGTGAGGTCATACTTGAATGCCAAATAGCAGAGATAGATCATTAGTTAACAGGTGATTCGATGGTCAAATGGACTAGGCAGCAGACTTCTAGAAAAAAGGTCAGTGTTCAAATCCTGGAGGAATTTTTCATTAAATAAAAATATTAACTTCACTCCATTCAGGTAGAGACGTCCCCTAAAGCTCAATAACCTATGGGTCCAGTCGTAAATTTTTTTTTCTTTTTTCTAAATATTAGTAAAATTACAAACATTTGGATTGTAAAATTGCTAAATATTAGTAAAATTACCACACATTTGTAAACGATTTTTGCAAAGAGTTTTGTAAAAATATAATTCAACTGTATAGTAAATTTAGTATCTATTGGTCTTGGAAATTTGCTTACAACAAAAAAATTGTAAAATGATCGAAATTTTTTTTACAGTGTATCCCACAAGTTCTATTTTATCAAAATAAAAGCAAATATGATTAAAAGATATCATTTTAAATAACTTTTAAGTTGTTTGCTATTCGATTATATGTGCAATTGATGCGTTATACCCAGCAGAGTGGTGTTTTTCATTTACCTGACTTCGCTCAGGAAAACCCACTCTTCATTGTTTATAAATTTATACATTTTTGCTTAAAAAATATTTAAAGACCTGAAATTAAATCGGAACAAAAGTACTAGTATTTTACTGATGTACTTTTTCAGGTTTTTTCGATTTTCTCAAAATTCGCTCCAATGATTATGATTCAAATTCAAAAATCAATTATTTTTTAGATGATCTTTAAAATGTATATTCTTATTTTGTCCCCCAAAATTCTTTGAAGCACACTTTGCTCTTATATTTCATAGATAAAGACGCAAAACATCAGATGTAGTAAGTACAGAACACAACTTCCAATTATCAAAGATAAGAGAAAGTTGTGTGCTCTGCCACTATTCACACCAGATTTTTTCTTAAATGACATTAAAAAAACGTGTGTGATTTATATTTAAAAATTCTACGGTTCAAAATAGTAATTATATCAAATATAAAAAAAGAAAAAAAAAATCGCTTAAAAAAAACTTTTTTATTTTTGTTTTCATTAAAAACATTCAAAACTACATGTGTCCAAATTTCTTTATTAAAAAATATAATGTATTTATAAACTTATTGATTAATAAAGAAGAGAAAATAAGCTAAAAATTTATTTTATTAAAAAAAAAAATTCGCTTGAAAATTTTTTTTTTTCTTATTTACTTTTGTTAAAGAACATTAAAAAAACATGTGTGCAAATTTTTATTAAAAAATACTATGTAATAAAAGATTTATTGATTAATAAAGGAGAAAAAATTCGCTTCAAATTCAGTTTTTACAGTGGATTATTTTTTAACGCTTTTCCTTAATTTTCCTTAACTAGAATTTTTAAATCTAATAACATATTCTTAAAGGGCATACTTAAACACATATATATAAATATTTTCATCAAAAAGTACCAACTAATAAAAAAGATATACGTAGGCCTATGACCGCTTCAAAAGCGGTCATAGGCTTATATCTTTTTTATTAGTTGGTACTTTTGATGAAAATATTTATATATATGTGTTTAAGTATGCCCTTTAAGAATATGTTATTAGATTTAATAATTCTAGTTAAGGAAAAGCGTTAAAAAATAATCCACTGTAAAAACTGAATTTGAAGCGAATTTTTTCTCCTTTATTAATCAATAAATCTTTTATTACATGGTATTTTTTAATAAAAATTTGCACACATGTTTTTTTAATGTTCTTTAACAAAATTAAATAAGAAAAAATAAATAAATAAGAAAAAAAAATTTTTCAAGCGAATTTTTTTTTAATAAAATAAATTTTTAGCTTATTTTCTCTTCTTTATTAATCAATAAGTTTATAAATACATATATTTTTTAATAAAGAAATTTGGACACATGTAGTTTTGAATGTTTTTAAGGAAAACAAAAATAAAAAAGTTTTTTCAAGGGATTTTTTTTCTTTTTTTTATATTTGATATAATTACTATTTTGAACGGTAGTTAAATATAAATCACGTTTTTTTAATGTCATTTAGGAAAAAATCTGGTGTGAATGGTCGCAGAGCACACAACTTTCTCTTATCTTTGATAATTGGAAGTTGTGTTCTGTACTTACTACCCTCTGATTTTTTTGCGTCTTTATCTATGAAATATAAGAGTAAAGTGTGCTTCAAAGAATTTTGGGGGACAAAATGAGAATTTAAAGAGCATCTAAAAAATAATTGATTTTTGAATTTGAATCATAATCATTGGAGCGAATTTTGAGAAAATCGAAAAAAACTGAAAAAGTACATCAGTAAAATACTAGTACTTTTGTTCCGATTTTGTTTCAGGTCTTTAAATATTTTTTAAGCAAAAATGTATAAATTTATACTAACAATGAAGAGTGGGTTTTCCTGAGCGAAGTCAGGTAAATGAAAAACACCTCTCTGCTGGGTATAACGCATCAATTGCACCCAAGGGCGGTCCCAGAGGGGGGGGTCAAGGGGGTCGTGACCCCCCCAAAATCTTTCTTTTTTTTTTTAAGACACACTTTTTTCCCACTCACTCTCCCATTCACACAATCTTTTCGGCAACTTAGGCCATTTAAGACTTAAACGATACTCATATTTGATTAATATATATTTATTGGGGTCCAGGCCCATTTATTTATACTATAAAAAAAAAAAAAAAAAAACAGTGACCCCCCCCAAAATGTAAGGCTAGGACCGCCCTTGATTGCACCTATAATCGAATAGCAAACAACTTAAAAGTTATTTAAAATGATATCTTTTAATCATATTTGCTTTTATTTTGATAAAATAGAATTAACTTGTGGTATAAATGAAGAGAAAGCCTATTGAAAAAGCGCGCGCTCCGACTTTAACGGCCTCTAACTCCCAAATAGGCAAAAATTGGCAAAAGATGACTATTGGACCATTTTCCTTAGCTCTTTGGCTATCTTCTGGTATATTCCAATTTTTAAAGTAATTTAAAACCATCAATGAAAAAGAGTGATTTAAAAAATTTTTGGAGGATTTTTTATTTTTTACAAAGGGCCTTAAAAACAATATAATTTAATAAGGAAAGTAAAAACAAAAAAATTATTTTGAAACTAGAGAAATCGCTGAATAATTTGGTAAAAAAATTATTTGATTTGGACAATTATTTCCCCTCGAAAAAAATTCTTGATTTCATGCAAAAAAGAGCATAAAATTCACTGTTGAGATTTGCTCAACTTTAAGGACCTATAACTCGGCAATGGCTGAGTTGTTTTTAAAAAGAAATACAGTTTGGAAACCAGCAAACATTCTAGTTTGTTACCCTAGAACGTTTTTCAATTAGGTTGACTTTCGTGTTTTTTTTTCGCGTGGCCACTTTTGAAGCGAAAGGAACCACTGTGCGGCGCCCGTTTTCGGCAGCCCTCGCCTTTCCTTCTTAATTATGAAAAAAAAATTATTATTATTCCATTCCAATTCAGTACCTGCTTGAGGATTTGTTTACATTCATAGAATAAATAAATGCAAAGAATCTATATATGGGGCATTCCACGCCAACTCGACCACTTCTGAACCCGACCATTTTTGATTTGGCTGAAACTTTGTCATCTTTTTGTACCCTATTGAAAACGTGTTTGAGAATTTTTTCAGATTTTACGACCCAGCCAAAAAAAAGTTATGGCATTTTCAAAAAACATCGATTTTTTTTTTTAAATAACCGTAAAACTGTCAAAAATTAACTTATCGGGACGATTTTTTTTTTGAAATTTTTGTCTTTAAATGTACTTTTTAGGTTGAGGTCCTCCCAGCAGAGTTTAATTATCCCCAACCACACATCAACTGCCTTCCATGAGTCGTTTCTGGTTCGTTCTGCTCATCTTTGGAACTCGATCCCGCTATCCTGGAGGGGGGCTTCATATGGGACCTTCTTGGCGAATCTGAGAGCCTATGTGGTGGGTCTGAGGAATTAGTGGTCGGAACGCTGTTTGGGGTGGGAGAATGAGAAGATCAGGTCTTGATTGTCTTTCCTGTTTGTCGGTGGTTTGTGGCCATGGGTGGTGACT
Source organism: Euborellia annulipes (assembly GCA_023213315.1). Lineage (NCBI taxonomy): Eukaryota > Metazoa > Arthropoda > Insecta > Dermaptera > Anisolabididae > Euborellia > Euborellia annulipes. Next base: position 74,309 of record JAKCPI010014444.1, on the reverse strand, counting down.
AGAGATTTAGGTTGTGATTTTTGAGCGATTGTGATGTCTAGATTTATGTTTAAGAAAAATATTAATAAATGTTTGTACTCGCTCATATGAGGCACCCATGCCTCAGAGCTAATTTGTAAAAATAAATAAATAAATAAATAAATAAATAAATATATTACATGTATAGGTAAGAGAAAGCAAAAATAGATTTTCGCAGTTTTCTCTGAAACCTTTAGTCGTACATAAAAAACTGATAGATGTTATTATGTGCACTTTTTATAGATCTACATCTTTTACATAACACTTTTTTTGTATATAATTTATATTTAACAAGATAAATAAATAAAATTAATATTTTCTGTGATTTTCTGAATTTTTTTCGATTTTCAGGGCTCTTGGGGCACCCTTTCCCCTTATCCGATTGAGCTGAAACTTTACACAGGTCTTTTTTTTTGGCAATGGCACCAAACTAGGGGGTAGTGTCAAAAAAAATCTCAAAAAAATTTTTCCTCAGTAGTAGCTAAGAGCCACCCTACTGTACACACTGGAGCGAAGTCTCTTGCTTAGGCTCAAGCCCGTGCTAAGTATATATAGGCCTTACATGTATCAGTTGTTAATGGCTATGAATATGACCTGGGTATTTCTCTGTTTAGCAGGAGCCGCGTCTCTGACCTCCGATCCATTCGATGATGTCTGCGCCGCCCTTGCCAGTACCCACACATCTCAACGTTACCAGCTCTATATTACAACTAGTACTACTCTGTATACGAAACTATGCTGTGACCACGTTATAATATATGTAATTATATTATTATTAATAATTATTATTATAAAAAAAAAATATAAAATACGTCTACCAGTTGAAGTGAAGACGGCAGAAGGCTTCTAAGGTAAAGACCGAGAAATGTATGACGTGCGAATTCACAAATCTTATACGATATTTAATGTACATAATCTTAAATTAATATAATAGAAATTTATATATAAATATATATATTAGGGTGCCACTTATTTTTCAATTTTCTTTTATGGAGTAGTGCCGGGCGGAATTTTGTTCCATTATATCCAAAAGTAAGTCCGATAAAATATTAGCTCAAAATAATAATATTAAGACGTGGCGCTCTTGCCCTATTTTTTTTTAAATATCATTAAAATCACTTTTTTCGTTTTGAGTAAAAATATATGTGCTTGTAATTTTATTTTAATGTTGACTAGCCATAATTTGAAAATTTAAATACTAAATATCTTTTTTACATAGGCATAACTTAAATATAAACGAACATTATAATGAAAAGTAACATATTCTAAGTGAATGTTTTTTGTAAGACTTCTCTTGTGGGCCTAGGATATTTTCGCGGGTATTCTTGGACTGCATGTAACAAATAAAAACACAAATGTATATATAAGGTTATTAATCATGCCAATTTCAGATAATATAAAATGTAGCCTAAGCCACCTGCACTAAAAATTGCTTTTGATCCTCATCCAGTATAATTTTATCGTTGAAATCCTCTATTAGTTTGATACCCCTTTCTGTCGGATCATTCACAACCTTCAGTTCTTTCAAGAGATGTTTTCCTAATTACAGATTCAATTACAGAGGACACCAAATTAAAGATAGCTCAAAAATTATTAGCGGAAATGGATGTAGATTACGAACAACAAGGTGAAAAGATAGGCGATTTTAAGAAATTGCCAATTTTTACAAAGTTCTAATGAAGAAATTTTGCTAAAATTAGCAAGTAAAAATTCTCTAAATTTATTACGTAGATGTGAAATAGGAAATTTTTTGCATTTTCACCCATCAAAATGGATTACTTCTCTAGGATACCAAAAAGGAAAACATCTCTTGAAAGAACTGAAGGTTGTGAATGATCCGGCAGAAAGGGGTATCAAACTAATAGAGGATTTCAACGATAAAATTACACTGGATGAGAATCAAAAGCAATTTTTAGTGCATATGACTTAGGCTACATTTTATATTTTCCGAAATTGGCATGATTAATAACCTTCTAAATACATTTGTGTTTTTATTTGTTACAGACAGTCCAAGAATACCCGCCAAAATATACTAGGCCCACAAGAGAAGTCTTACAAAAAACATTCACGTAGAATGTGTAAATTTTCATTATAATGTTCGTTTATATTTAAGTTATGCCTATGTAAAAAAGATATTTAGTATTTAAATTTTCAAATTATGGCTAGTCAACATCAAAATAAAATTACAAGCACATATATTATTACCCAAAACGAAAAAAGTGATTTCAATCGCTATAAGTTATGATATTTAAAAAAAATAAGGCAAGAGCGCCACGTCTTAATATTGGCCAATAAAATAAATAGAGAATTATTAAAATTTGGTTTGTTTTTTAATAAATTGCAAAGAGTAGTGGCTGAATGTGACTTATGATTAATGAATAAGAGAAAAGGCAGCCAAAAGCAAAACAAAAGAAATTTTTTTTATTTGTAGCTTTATTAAGTATCAATGTCGATGTTTCGGCAGATTTTTTTGGTCTTCTTCAAGACATATACAATGTTTACTTCGAGCTTAAAGGAGGCTCTTGGCAACGACGAATGTTCACACTAATAATATGTTAGGAGTTGCCAAGAGCCTCCTTTAAGCTCGAAGTAAACATTGTAAACGGTAAGTCCTGAAGGTCAGAAAAATCGGCAGAAACGTCGACATTGATACTTAATAAAGCTAAAAATAAAAAAAATGATTTTGTTTTGGTTTTGGTTGTTTTTCTTATTCATTAATAAATATATGATTTCGGCTTGCCCCCCCCCTCCTCTGTCCCCACATGTGCAAGGACACATCCCCTCCCCCCCGTTTTGAAACCTATGATCACTTTAATAAAGAAAGTCACTAGTTTTAATATAATATACAGTAAAATTTAAAAAGTCCCTTAATAGAAACTCAATATCCCTTAAGAGGGTGATCACTAAAAACTTTAAGAGACGAGCGCCACGTGTTAACACCCTTCAATTTAGCTCAAATTTGGCTGACAACCTTTTAACATTCAAAGGAACAAAATTCCGCCCGGTACTTGTCAAAATTTGAAAAAACAATTTTGACCTCTTATAATAAGTGGCACCCAATATATATATATATATATATATATATATATATATATATATATATATATATATATACATATATATTTACATATAACTTCCTTTATAAACAAGTAGTCATACTTAAATAAAAGCAAAATGGATTGAGTTTGAAACACTGAGCTCAATTTCACTTGCACACAGATAATGTAGAATATTTTTCTTGGACAATTCATTCTTATACATCATTATTTGCTGGCAAATGCAGTATGTATTAAATAATATTCTATAGATCCTGTTTTTAATCTATCCCAGGCTCAAAGGCGAATTAATTTCCATTTTGATCTTATATTAGATAGATATTATCAAAGAGTATGTTATATATTATTTATATTCAAAATGGAAATTAGTCTGATGATATATTTACGAAAGCAACCCCATCGGGGCCTAGGTTACATTAAAACTAGAATTAGGAATAGCACCGTTTGGGGATTTTTTATACCATCGGTCGTCCAACACCAAAATCCGTGTGCAAGAGATTCTACTCGGTTTTTCCCTTCTCTCTCCTCCTCCGATTTAGGCTCCTTGAACTTAAAAAAAAAAAAAATCAAAATTTGTAGAGATAAATTTATTTTAAAAAAAAAAGCTGGACTTTTTTATTATAGATTTAAATAAATAAAAATAAATTTTATATTCCTTTATTTTATCGCTTGTATATATGTTTTAAAAAATTTAAAAAAAGGCTACAATTTCTATTCTAATTTTTTTTTAAGGGAAATTATTTTTATTTATTTATATACAGTTTTTAATTAACAAGCCGTAATCGGTATTCGGAGGATCCTTGAAACCCTAAGCTGCTCTAATCTAAGAAAGTAACATGAAACGAAGACAATTTTCAGTTGAATTTGATATTATAACACGCCTTAAAATAAATGAAATATTGTATATTATAGCTTGTTAGGGGAGGAGGCACGACATGTCAAGTCGCTCTGATCTGGTGGTTTTAAATGAATAAAAAAAAATCTATTTTTTAATGTATTTTTAAATACGTTAAAAAGTGAGACGAACTGGTTCGTGTGCATTGGCGGGGCGAAAAATTGCTGCCTCCTCCTGTGATGCTGATCAAAGGTCAAAAGGGTGAGGATTCCATTCGGACAGGTCAGGCCTTAGCTTCTCGCAAGTCGTATCAAATTCTAAGCTGGTTTAGACGAAAAAAATTCAATTTATTACAATCAGTACAAATTACCATCGTATACTTAAAAAGAAAAAAATTTAAAAAAAATTAATATATCTATATCTAGAATATATGAATATATGTGAGCTGTGTAATTGGTCTACCCTCTCCCAATGGTTTCTTAAATAAATAAAATCCTTGTAAATATATTTTTTATTTCTAATAGAAAAATATCGATGTATACGAAATATGAATTGAATAATAATGCACATAGTTTGGTCTGGTTTTGATCTTTGTAAATGTGGATGATGTATTATAAAATAATAATAAATAATAAGGATAATATTAATAATTCTAAGAAATAATAATAATAATAATAATAACAATAATAATAATAATAATAATAAATAATAATAATAATAATAAAATGATAAATTAAAAAAAAGAAACATGGAACAGGCCAAGCAAACGAACAATCAGCTGGTCCAGACTGTTTTGGCAAGCGACGTTTGCGTCTCTGTGATAAGCAAGCCATGTGCGAGCCACCTCCACCCCTCCCCCTCCCCCCTCCCAGCTCTCCACCCCTACACAACCACAACAATGAGGCCACAAACCTAGATGTAAAAGAATGCAGCCCGCGCATGCGCATATATAAAACTTTCATTTTTCCTTTTTAAGATCTGAGTCTAATTGCAGCACAGGCCCTGAAAAATGGATGGTAGTTTAAGATTTTGATTTTATTAAAACGGACAAATCATTTATATTTATTCATATTTTAATAAGCAGGAAATTTTAAGTGCTGTTCAAAAATATATTTTTAATTTATATAAATATGATTGTAAAAATATAAATAGTAGTTATATACATTATTTTTAATACAATTTGAGTAATCAGAAATATTTGGAGCAATTTCTTAAAATTATTATGTTCCATTCTTCTAGGATCCGCTACAATTTTAAATTTTTAACAAATAAATTTCTTTAGATATCCACATAAACACTTAAATCTAATAAAAGTATTAATAAATATATCACTTTTTTCCGAAAATGATGAAATTTTTTGAAGGCTCCTCAATTAAACATTGTCTTTTTATTTTTCAATCACAAGAGGCGAAAAATTTTCTTTTGAATAATTCTTTAATTAAGGGAAAAAGGCTGCCCCTTCTGACCATCTTGCCCTGTAATTAAATAAACAAGTTGAATTGAAAAATTTTGTTGTAAAAATACTTTTTGATTTTTTTTTCTTTCAAGAATCAAAAAAATTTTGATCTTGTTTATTAAATTGCTCGTCTCTTGTTTATTTTTTAATTCTACTTCTAGTTACTTAACTTTCGTCTTTTAATGCTTTTTATTATCCCCCCTCTTGTTTTTTTGTTTTGCTCCAAATTCTTGGCATTCTGTCTATTCGTCTTAGAATGAAACAAAAAACAATATCTTCATTTACTTTTCAGAATTATTCATCTATATAGATATTCAAATAATCCTCTTTTTTAGTCTTTAATATTTTGTAATGTAAAATAATTTGAAAATCAATATACCGATCAATCTTTGCCTTAATTAAGTATACGGAGCATCAATGATTGTGCTGCTAAAATATTGTATATTTATGATGTTATCGCTTAGAAATATATATATATATATATATATATATATAATATATTTATATATTTAAATATATGCATATATATATAAAAGGGGTACATTAGACCTGCTTGTATAAACAGATAACCATCATCTCAAGAAATAAAGCAAAAAAAAAAAAAAAAATCCTGCTATTTTTGAGAATTTCTATTTTTTGATCTCAATAATCTAATATCTAGTTATTCTCTCACTTTTTTTTTTAAACAGGTTATGTATAATATAAATAATTTATTAAAAGAGATCGAACAACCCTACTCTAAAAGTGATTTTGTTTTATTACAACGTATATTCGATACATAATTACAAAATCAATCTCTGAATTTTAATTGTATCTATATTATCAATTAAAATAAAATGTTATTTTACAATTAGAGAGAGAGAGAGATTGATATTTTTATTGATATAAAATAAGCAGGGAAAATATAATAATTAAAATAAAATATAAATATTTTTGAAAATAATACAAGCGGAGCAATTTGGACCCCAAAAATTCCTCTCCACTTTGACTCGATAACTGGTCCATTTTATATAAATATAAATTTATAAATTTATAATAGATGTTAAATTCGATGTCTGGATAAACAGGAAGAACAAATCACTATTTTATATTAATAGCAAGATATTTATTTAGAAATTTTAAAAATTTCAATATACGAACAAATTCATTTTACTATGTATTTATTTAGTGACATGATATTTTAAAAATAGCGGCTCAAACGTTTTTTCTTTTTTACTTTTTTGAGATATTTTGTTCACACACAAGCAGAGGCTACATTTTATTAGACCAAGCAAATCTCAAAGCTCGCATTTTTTTTGACATTTAATCTTTTGTAATAGAAATAGTTTCTGTATATATATTAATATATAGTAAAAAAAAGATAAATTTGTAAATATATACGCAGTGGCGTAGCGAGCTTAACTCGCGCCCGGGGCACAATACCTTTTTAGCGCCCCCCCCCCCCCATTCGAAAACATATAATATTATATGTAAGATATACTCGCAAATTAATGAATAAATAAAGTAAAATAAATAAAGTCAAAGGCCCAAGCTAGGCTTTAAATTTGAGACAAAATTATCCAGCAATATTTTGTTTTGCGGATCATTTAGCGCCCCTTTGTGAGTAGCGCCCGGGGCATGATGACCCCCCTTGCCCCCCCCCCCCCCTTCGCTACGCCACTGTATATACGAACGTATATAAGCTTTTAAAAGATAATAAATAAATATCTTAATATCTTACTTAGACCTGTCGTCATTTAAATTTGTTTTACTGGATATAAACACTTAAAGCTTCTATTAAAATGAAATAATAAATTTAAGAAATAAATAAATAGTAATTTGTTTTTCCTGTAGACCATGCATAAATTTATAGAATACCATTTTAAATTTATATCTATATAAACATATTTATTGACAGATTTTAATATACGGCTATAAATGACCCATATTTATTTAAAGGAACCCGTGCTATACTTGGACACACTTTATCCGGAATTTCAACTTATATACATTTTAATTAAACAAAATCTATATCCAGTTTGGTCCAACAACTGATTTTAGATTGGAAAAAGCATTAAATGCTAAATCCTTTAATGTAAATTATTTTTATTCTGTGGTTTGTTATTAAATTACCTTATATCAAAAAATTATTATTGTCATTTTTTTTACATTCTTGTTTTTATTTCAGAATTGAGGAAAAATCGTCTTTTCTTGAGACGAGCGCCATTATTCTTTTTTTGCAATTCAGGACCGTAGCCCGAAAATTTTTTTGAGTGGAGTTTGGATGGTCCGAGAGGTAAACCCTTTCAAAATGAATAAAATATTAATAATATAAAATATAGAACATTACATAAACCGCATTTAATGTAAAATTTAGCCCAATAATTAATCGAACGGAGAGGCTTTTGCAAAATAATTTTCACCATAGTTGTTCAAAGATTTCAAAAACATTGAGTTTGAGCAAAGTAACTTTATTTTTTTAACCAAATTAAAGGTGTGTCTTTTGGGAAGGCGCTTCTGTGCTGGCCAGGATCGGCCCTGGTTAATTTAGGGAAAGAAAAAAATCTGCTGAGTGGATGTATTAAAAAAGGGTTTTCTTCAATATCATCGAAACTAACTGAGCTCTCAACATTTAGATCAGAATTCATAAATTACATTTAACTCATATTCTAAATCAATAAAGAAACACCTCTGAATCCGCCCTTGTTCTCTATCCCATTATATTTTCAAAATCCTAGGATATCATTATTATTATAAGGTTATATAATTCAGAGATACTCTACAAAGGTTTTTTATTTAATTAATATTTATTTTAATTATAAAAAGTACAAAAAAAAGAAAAAACATAAGTATAATACTTTACATATGATAGGGTTTAAAACATGGGACACATAAAGTCCTCGGTTTTTTTCTGTAGAGTTTTTGCAGATTCTACGGGACAATCTCCCAAACGATTTTCTCTTAGAGTCCCAGTTACTTTATATTCTATATAAGATAATTGTGCAAGCAATTTTATACTTATGAAAAAATTGTCGAAATATACAGTGTGGTTTTTTGGCTCATCAATTATTTTGATCATATCCAAGACTATTTTCGTCCCTAGAGGTCATGGGCGTAACTAAAGAATTTGGCTCGGGGGGCATGGGACCAACCATCGTCGCTGGGAGGGGGGCCTTGGGACCAGCTATCCCCCGGTTGGCCTGGAAAGCCCCATATTTTCTCAATTTTTCTTGGGGCAAGGACCTTTCTGAGAGGGGGGGGGGCAGGCCCTCTCCGGCACCCCCATGGAACATCCGAAACTTCGACAAGACCCATTTCATTTTCATCTCCTTGATTTTTATCAGTAAGTTCGTCAGGTTCTGGATGGAGGTAACACTATACCTATTACATGTTCATTATCTTTTCTAAATCTTGTAAAAATTCTTCACTATTAAATCCGTTAATTCTTCAAGTGTTAAAAGTTTTTTTACATTTGAGAACATTTCGACCAATATAAAGTGCCCGTAATAAGGAAAAAAAAAAGCAAGAAAGCCAGCGAGAATCGAAGTCATACTAAGCAGAGAATAAAAATATTTTTATAACATATTGTCCCAGTGATCTTATTTGAGATCAACAAATTAAGACTAATAATTTATAGTTAAAAATTGGAAAATTTTTAAAAATAAATATATATTATTATTCTTTATTTTATTATTTTTCAAGATGTAAAAAAAAATTGATAAAAAATTTTTTTTATCAGATATAGAGTAAGGTGGGGCAAAAGTCCGCACGGGGCAAGAGTCCGAATCCTCATTTTAAAATCCCCGGTAGACTTGGCGTTGTTCTAAACGACTTTGTTAGGTTGCTAACAACAAGAACAGATGATGATTCGAAATTCAATAACGTGTTTGAAGCCGATTGTTAACAATGAGCAAAGTTATGTTTTTGTCACCTTCCATCTAATATTTATGGAAATTCTGATGGTTGCAACATGTACCAGCATGCACTTTTCTAACTGTCTAATGTCTTTGATTGCAAGCTGATAACCCTAAATAAATATTTTAAAACCTTTTTCTTCTCTACAGTTAACAATAAAAATTTTTTGGAACACTTCGATGAAAATAGCTAAATGGGGCAAAAGTCCGCGGCCTCGACGGGGCAAAAGGCCCAATGGATCTCCAATGGAACAAATGTCACCCAATGGTATTCGAGTTTCTAATACCCCTACCTAGTATTTTCTGGGTTTCTAATACCCCTACCTAGTATTTTCTCGGATTAATGAGCCTAGGGAAACGTGCACGACCCGAAATGTTTAGGCAGGTTATGAACTTAAATCTTACTGGGGACTAATTGTTATAAGGCCTATTGTGTATTTCTAATAAATAAAATAAATACATAAAACATACCTATACCTAATGTATTTCTTATTAAGTCTTTTTTATACCCTGGTTCGAGAGGTTGTTCGCTGCAGGGGCAATTGTTTGCACCTAAGGACTTTTGCCTCACTAGTGCGGACTTTTACCCCCTCGGTGGGGCAAAAGTCCACAAATGAAAATTTTTGTTTAAATACCTCTCCTACTCTTATGCTACAGAATTGGAAACCAAAAAAATTATGTAAGATAGCCAATTAACCAGGCTTTCAGGGGATGTTCCTATTTTTATTGTATCTTTCATAGGAAGGTCAAAACAAATTCCCAAAGAAAAACTGCGGACTTTTGCCCCACCTTACTCTATATGATTATATAAAAAAAAAGGTAGGTTTCAAATAAAGTACCACATTAGTTTGGTTAATTTTGGTAAAACCCAACTCACTATTTGCGACATCAAAAATGACCCTTAAATATCAAATTTCACACCTCTATCCCATCGGGAAGTCTTGAAATTATTGTAGATAAATACACGTGAGGTTTCAAATAAAGTACCACATTAGTTTGGTGAATTTTGGTAAAACCCAACTCACTATTTGCGTCATCAAAAATGACCCTTAAGTATCAAATTTCACACCCCTAGCCCATCGGGAAGTTTTTTGAAATTAGATAAATACTCATGAGGTTTCAAATAAAGTACCACATTAGTTTGGTTAATTTTGGTAAAACCCAACTCACTATTTGCGTCATCAAAAATGACCCTTAAATATCAAATTTCACACCTCTATCCCATCGGGAAGTCTTGAAATTATTGTAGATAAATACACGTGAGGTTTCAAATAAAGTACCACATTAGTTTGGTCAATTTTGGTAAAACCCAACTCACTATTTGCGTCATCAAAAATGAACCTTAAGTATCAAATTTCACACCTCTATCCCATCGGGAAGTCTTGAAATTATTGTGGATAAATACACGTGAGGTTTCAAATAAAGTACCACATTAGTTTGGTCAATTTTGGTAAAACCCAACTCACTATTTGCGTCATCAAAAATGACCCTTAAGTATCAAATTTCACACCTCTATCCCATCGGGAAGTCTTGAAATTATTGTAGATAAATACACGTGAGGTTTCAAATAAAGTACCACATTAGTTTGGTCAATTTTGGTAAAACCCAACTCACTATTTGCGTCATCAAAAATGACCCTTAAGTATCAAATTTCACATCTCTATCCCATCGGGAAGTCTTGAAATTATTGTAGATAAATACACGTGAGGTTTCAAATAAAGTACCACATTAGTTTGGTGAATTTTGGTAAAACCCAACTCACTATTTGCGTCATCAAAAATGACCCTTAAGTATCAAATTTCACACCCCTAGCCCATCGGGAAGTTTTTTGAAATTAGATAAATACTCATGAGCTTTCGAATAAAGTACCACATTAGTTTGGTCTATTTTGGTAAAACCCAACTCACTATTTGCGTCATCAAAAATGACCCTTAAATATCAAATTTCACACCTCTATCCCATCGGGAAGTCTTGAAATTATTGTAGATAAATACACGTGAGGTTTCAAATAAAGTACCACATTAGTTTGGTGAATTTTGGTAAAACCCAACTCACTATTTGCGTCATCAAAAATGACCCTTAAATATCAAATTTCACACCTCTAGTCCATCGGGAAGTCTTTTGAAATTAGATTAATACGAGTGAGGTTTCAAATAAAGTACCACATTAGTTTGGTCAATTTTGGTAAAACCCAACTCACAATTGGCGTCATCGAAAATGACTCTTAAATATCAAATTTCACACCTCTAGCTCATCGGGAAGTTTCCTTAACAAAGACTTCTTTCTTTTTTTTCTTTTCTCCCCACCCAGGCCTTGACAATTGTCATTTCGGCCAGCCTACCATCAAAAATAGCCAAAACCCATAGTACACAAAAATAAACAACAAACAAACAAATATGCAGATAAACTAAACAACAATAAACAAATAAATAATAACAATAAATAAATAAATAACAACAATAAATAAATAAATAACAACAATTAAAAACAAATATCAACAATAAATAAATAAACAATAACAATAAAAAATAAATAGCAACAATAAATAAATTAATAATAACAATAGAAAATAAATATCAACAATAAATAAATAAATAATAACAATAAATAAATAAGCAAACTATAACAACAAACCAGAGTCTAAGACAAATAAATAAATAGATAAATAAACAGACAAATAATCACAATAACGATAACAATAAATAAATAAATTAACAGATAAATTAAGTCAATAAGTATCACAGACGAAGCTTATTTCTCATGAGAAAGTGGAACATTGCCTTATAGACTGTCACATCCTCACTAGACAACAAATGCGTGACGTTCCATGGCTCCGATCCTAGCTCACACCTAAGAATATCCTCCAGCTCCCTTCTAAACCTCATATCGACACAACTAAACAAAATATGATTGAGACAAGCCCATGACACACCATCACACGAACACTCTCCCCTGTCTCTCACACCTATTCTAAATATATGGGCAGGGTACAGAGCATGGTTCATCCTCATTCTGGTCATTGTTGAAAAAAAACACCTCGTACCCTCCATCCGAAGATACCAAGTAGGCCCAACCTGGGGCTTAATTAATGAATAGAGATAACCCCTATCTCTAGACAAGGCCTTCCACTCACTTTGCCATCTCTTACGAACCCCAGAATTAATAAGATCAAACAAATCCGATACTGGGAGGAGAAAATTCGGATATTCTCTTTCTGCCCCACTCGCAGCACTATCCACCCTCTCATTTCCAACAATACCACAATAGCTCTTCACCCATAAAAACCTAACCCTCCTTTCCAAAAGTGTGTTAACATAAACCTCTTGCCTAATCTTAAAGTTGGTGATTTTGAAAGAGTAAGTTAAATAAAAGCATTTAAAAATCACAACTTCTTTGCGATCTGGCCTTCCTCAAAGCCTGTCGCGACCAACACATTATTCCCAAAACACTCCAAATCAAACATCACACAAAATCGTACACAATCTCTAAAATACTAACCCGAACAAACGAGGCTCTACTTAGAAACTCCATCCACGACACCAGAAGAAAACTAGATTCCACCAATTATTCCCTTTACTCAACACACTCTATAATTCACACATACAATATTCACCCTATCTTGTGGGACACTTTAGATCGCCTCTCACAGGAAAAGGGCAAATATATCGGATCACAAAAACGCGGCACCCAAACACACAAACTCAAACATCTGATCACCAAACAGAAACCCAATATAAAATCCCAATCTACAAACACCAACACAGTTTACAACTTCTCAGACACTCCTATAGACAATCAGGCCACCACAGCCTTATTCAAGGGCTTCAACTTTGCCATTACACCAAAAACCATACCCATAGAACACATTATCTCCCAAACAGAAAGTGCCATCTCACACCTCACACAGGATGAAGCAGAAACCACCAGACAAGAAATTGCCCACATAATACTTACTTCCAAACTCACCCTCTAATCTGAGTTCTCAAGAGCGCCAAGCTCTAAAACAACTTCATAGCAACCCCAACATCGTTATTCTCCCGGCGGACAAAGGGAACGCCACCGTCATACTCAACACAGTAGATTACAAAAACAAAATGTCCGAGCTCCTGAACAATACAGATTACAAAAAGACCCGCGACAATCCCACCACATACCTCGAAACAACAACACGGAGGCTCATCGCGAAATCCCATTTGGACCCTGTCATCAAACAACAAATCGCCTCTCGAAATAACGCTTCCAGAATACCCAGAGCCTACGGTCTACCAAAAATCCACAAACCCGGGGTCCCTCTACGACCAATAATCAGCGCCTCCCGCTCGCCCACACACAAACTAGCACAACACCTAGCCAAAACCCTTCAACCCCTCGCAGAAGAAGCCCCTTCCTACCTCAAAAACACGGCCCACTTCCTAAACCGCCTACAGGGCTTCCAAATATCTCCAGACATCATGTTGGTTAGTTTTGACATTGTATCCCTATTCACCAAGATCCCGATCAACGAAACTTTAAACATTCTAAAAACAAAACACAGAATCCCACCCGAAACCATTTCATTAATCAAACACTGCACATCAGACACGTACTTCACTTTCAACAACCAATTCTACAAACAGGTCCAGGGGGCACCAATGGGCTCTCCTCTCTCACCGGTGTTGGCCAATATTTTCATGGAAGACTTTGAAAACAAAGCCTTAAACACCGCTCAACACAAACCGACCTGCTGGTTACGATACGTGGACGAAACATTCGTCATCTGGCCTCATGGCAAAAACCACCTGGACAGCTTCCTAAATCATCTAAATAGAATACATCCCCAGATCCAGTTCAAATTAGAAATCGAGAAAGACTTCTCTCTCCCATTCTTAGACGTCCTGATCACCAAGAACTTAGACGAAGTTTTCTCACACACAGTATACAGAAAACCAACCCACACAAATCGGTATCTAAATGCCGATTCCCACCATCACCCAGCACAATTAAACTCAGTAATACGCACCCTAGTAAGACGATCTCTCAGACTAACCGACAATCAAAACCAACAAAATGAAATACATAAACTAACCGAGGCACTAACCCAAAACCGGTACAACAAACACCAGGTACTTAAACACATACACAATGAGGCAAAACCAAAACCACCAATACAAACTACAACAGAACCTTAAGATCCAAACACACACAAGGCATTCCTCCCATACATAAAAGGCATAACAGATAAAATTGGCCGCATTCTCCAAAAGAAAAACATAAAACCCATTTTCACCACACACCAAAAACTATCAAACCTAATAAGAAATCGGAAAGACACTATTCCAAACGAATCCCCTGGAGTCTACGAAATTCCTTGTGCCGAGTGTCATTGGTCATACATAGGCCAAATCAACAGAAGAGGTCAATTCAGGATTTACGAACACAAAATGGCACTAAGAAAACTAGACCCTCAGTTCAGCTGTCAGCAATAGTAAAACACCATAATGAAACAATACACATTATGAACTTCGAACAAACAAACAATAGAACCAATAAATAGCTTCCACTCCGTATCACAAGAGAAGCCATAGAAATTTACAAAAGGCCTGAATGTCTAAACAAAAGAGACGGCGCCCTCAATTTCCCAACAACATGGAAAACACTTATTCCCAAACTCCAAACCAAGGCTCACACAAATACAAAGACTTCACAAACTCCAAAACTGTCCCGAAACATCAATATCACGTCCCCAAATCAAACACAAACAAACATAACATATCCCGAGGTCCGGGCCAAACTGCCCCGACTACGGGGCAGGTTGGCCCACTCGAAATATTTTAGAAATAATTTTTTTTTTTTAATTTTAACCCCAATTTAGGAGACTTACGATGACCTTATGGTAGCTTAAGGTTGCACCAACATTTTAAAATAAAAACAAACAAAAATGATTAAATAAAAAATTTTATAAAAGAAAAGAAAATTAGTGGGCAGATAGTCCCAGTCGCGATATTTCGCAGAATAATTGGACGATTGTGTTACGGATCAGAATGAAGGCTAATAGCACTGTCACCCTACTTTTGCCAAAACATCTATAACGATCGGATTAAACTCGCATGAGTTAGAATCATTTATTCGTTTTTTGTAGCTTGGAGTAAATTTTTATTAGTTGAATAAAATTGTTTTATCTACTTTTTGGTTACTTCGAAGATAAAAAGTGAGCACTATGTTTAAAGGTTGGAGTATAAGGATTATTACTCCATGGTATTTTAATTAAAAAACCTCAACGGGATTTGTGCGGGATAAAAATTGTTTCAAATATTAGGACGGGGCAAGTTGGCCCAAAAAATACGGGGCAGGTTGGCCCACTCGATTTTTTGCCATTGTATGTATGAAATCGTTAAACCGTGTTTTATTTTTTCAATTTTAGTGGCAATGAATGATGGAAAAGTAACAAAATAAAAATTATTATAAATATAGATGTTATACTGACCGTGTATGTATTTTGAATCCAATACTTTCTCTCTATATATATTAATATATATAGAGGTAAGAGAAAGTAAAAAAAGGTAAAATGATATGAATTTTGTATAACAAATTTTATTCGGGGGGGAGGGGAGGGTAGTTCTATGTTGTGACATAATATTTATAGGGGGTTTCTTTGTATGTGACTAACTATTAAATTGGGGGGGGGAGTAGAAAATCGCCGAAAAAGGCGTTACGTAATATGTTGACGACTCCTATCAGATATATAAATATGTTCTTATTGTTTTCTAAAACTACGTTCTTTGGATATGTGTGGTTCGGGAAGATATGAAGTGTTTTCATTTGAGAGATTTTTCAAAAGTGCAAAATTGAGTGTAGGGAGAGAAAAGTTGAGACCCTTGCTGGGATACTCTTTTTGCCAACTTCCCAAGCCCAAGGAAGGTGTCTGCAATGCTCTTAACAGCATTCTAACTCTCATCTCCAATCTCTGGACCACGGTTATAACAATGATTCATAATTACAAAAGAAAAACTGAAAAAGGAAAAGTTCTTGAAGCCACGATATACTTTTGTTGATTTAGTACTCACTTATTACTGAAACTGTTGCAATAACGTAATTATAATTTAAAATAAACTTTGTGTGTTAAAATTAAGTTGTTTTAAATTATTTTCTAGCATTTTAATTCATATAAAAATAAAAAAATGCCTTCCGGGTCAACCTGCCCCGTGGTCCGGGCCAACCTGCCCCGACCACGGGGCAGTTTGGCCCACTCGAAATATTTTAGAAATAATTATTTTTTTTAATTTTAACATCAATTTAGAAGACTTTTACGATGACCTTATGGTAGCTTAAGGTTGCACCAACATTTTAAAATAAAAACATAAACGAAAATGATTAAATATAAAATTTTATAAAAGAAAAGAAAATTAGTGGGCCATCCTGCCCCGGTCTCCCCTACTATTTAATAAAGTTTTTTAGATTAAATCTTTATAAACGAAGTAAAAAAAATCTGAATTTTTTTAATTTTCGATTTGTGAGTTTACTAAAACACGATTATATATAGGTCTATGGTCCTCCCATGGTCCCATGGTCCTCCCCCCCATCGAGGATGGTTGGTCCCATGGCCCCCCCCCCCCAGCGAAATTCTCTAGTTACGCCCATGTCTATATTGGATCGGTGTAGCTTAAGACATGCAATGGAAGTAACGCAGCGCCTGCAGAGCGTCGATGTGCACTGACGTCATACGTCAGCTGGCTAGCAGAAGTGGGCGGGGCATAGCTCCACTTTTCAAAGTTGAATTTAGGGTAAAAGTCAATTTAAAAAAAAAATAAATAAATAAATACGGGTCCCTTAAAATTGTCAGAACTTTCAAAATAAACAATAAAAAAAATTCACGACCCCATTATAGTAAATATAGAAAATTATTCCAAATAACAAATTACCGACTGAGGTTTCTTTTATAGACCAGGCGCTGGAGGTAGTTGAGTATGTAAAATGTGAGGACCGAATTCTGTCAATTAATCTGGGCTAAGAATAGCTCCCAGAATAAGGATCCGGATCTTGCCGGGCCAATTTTTGGTCCAATTTTTTTTTTTACCCCCTCTCCTCTTATTTGTATATTAAATCAATGGGATTCGTGCTAAGATAATTTGAAGACCTACAATTATGGTCAAAATCGTATACTTAAAACCTCAAACAATGAAAAAACTATCTTGTCAGCAACTACGGTGATCCTCTATAGTCCCCTGAAAAATACTATCTTGCCGCCAGCCGCGGTGGTCCCCTCTATCCCCTTCACCTCCTTTCTCTCTCTTTGTTATAAATTTAAATGTACAGCCTCAAAACCACGCCAAATTGTGGGGCCCGGCAACTAAGTTCATAATCTACTACCTGGTGTCCCAATCAATGAAAAATACTATCTTGCCGCCAGCCGCGGTGGTCCCCTCTAGCCCCTAGGCTAGGCCTCTGAGTCTTTCAACGAATACATTGTTAATGTTTGTTGAGATTGTCTAATAATGTCAACAGACTATCTTGTCACTACCATCTGTAATATTTGACACTTGTACTGTCTCGAGGAAGAGCGCGACGGGCGCTCGAAACGTCGACAGAATAAATTTGTTTTTTATTTCCCTTGACTGACTCCATTCCACGCAACTATAGCTAATACTCGCAGGCAGTTTAATAATTGCTTATGATTAGCTTAACTAAATGTGAAAAGACTCAAACTTGCTTATCCGAGGGATATCTACAGTAATTAATTAAATGTGAAGCAACACGCCCCATGTCTATTTTATATGTGGAAAATTTTTGACTAATCAATTTATTTTTTGACTAAATGTGAATGAAAGAAATTTCCTGAGTCACAAACAGAGACTCCATTCTGAAAAAAAAAAAAAAAAAAAAAACACTTCATTTACAATTTTTTTTTTCTTTAAGTTTTGATTATCTACAGTATATGTACCAAACCTCGGATTAACTAATTATATTGTCAAAATATTAAATTAAATAAATCTACAATAAATGAATCAATTTAATCTTATTTCCAGCAAAATAAATGACTTGTTTAGTATTAAAAATCGAATTCAGAAAAGAACAAATTCCTTATAGGCCGATACATGTTACATTTAATTGAAATATTTATTTATTTATATATTTATACTTAAATTACAGGTGTTACCCCATTTAACATTTATAATTCACAACAATTATAACAATGAAAGAACTAAAGTAAGCAATACAATAAAAATTCTGCCAAAGGAGTATATAAAATATAATATATAAAGGACCAATCAGAGGGAAACGAGCAGCTTTTTAAATTAATTTCTTTCCAATTGCAACTACTTCAATCTTCCTCCGATTGGCCTCTGCTACATTTCTGAAAATGGGAGAGATCTTTCCCTATATTGAGTTCGCACAAACTCCTGAGGGAGCAAATATTTGTGTCCCCTATCAAAGGCCTGCACGGAAATATATAATATAGTCTATGTATTGTTATCATAATGTTGATGCTCGTATTTTTTAAAAGTGATATTAGAGAGTTAAGAAGAGTCTGCGATGGGTCATACTTGGAAGGTGGGGTTCGAACACAGGCGGACGCATCGATTGGCAGGGTTATCGGCGACTAACGGAGAGGGAGGCCGTCGGTCACCCATTGGCCCGAGTAGCCATAAATCCAGTGCAAGCCACCGGGGCTGTAATTACGACCCGAATGGGCCGAATGAGCCGAATGAATAGCAGCCTGCGTCGATCGTTAACCCGTTGGGCCAATAGGCCCCGCTGGGAGGGGCTCAGACTACAGGCAATTAAACCCCACGGGAACAGGATCCACCTATACCTCGATAACTCTATACATTAAATTATATTCCTCTTTTAAATTATTGTTTTCGTCTTCGTCTTTTGTTTCTTTTTCTTCGCTGACAAATAGATTAGTCTTGAAACCAACCATTTAATCCAAGCTTTTGTTTTTTTTTTCTTTTCTTTCTTAAAAAAAAAAAAAAAAAAAAAAAAAAAAACACAAAGACTATAATAATTTAACTTACATTAGTTTACTGCAAGGAAATTTATAATTTATAGTTACATAAAATATACGAAAATATTAAAAATCATTTATTGTATTATATTTATCAAAGGATGAATCAAAAGTTGTGAGTCCCTCTCTAAATTTAATCTCATTTGAATTTAGTATTTTTTAATAATAATAATGGAGCAATCCTGATTATTGAAATTCCTTTATATATACCAATTTCATCGTGGTTTTTGTGTCCTCACCATACCTCTTTTAAAAAAAAAAAGGAATTAGTATTTTTTTTTTTTTAGAATACTTCATCCAACAGAAAATATTTACATTGTAATTATTATTTGCATTCAGATAATGTTCAATTTTGAGAAAGGTCTCTCTCAGGGGGGGGGGGAAAGGATTCAAGGAGATCTGACAGCTTACTTTATACTTATATTTAAGAGATAAGTGTGTACTGGCATACCTTGACTCCAACCTCCTCCCCCCACCCTAATAATTATTTTTTCCTCTAGGTATAAAAAAGTGTATTGCATTGAATATTTCAGAGAGCAGATTTTTATAAATAATACTTGCGATATTTATTATTTTTTATAATTATTTATTAGATCCGGGATGACCGAGCTGGAGCCCTGAATACGGGCCTTCGGCGGGCTTTACCAATACCCCCTGGACCCCCTTGCTCGCCTTCGGCTAGTAAATGCATCATATTTATATTTGCTCACTGTTTGAAAATTTTAAATTTCCCTCTCTAACTTGACTTCCTCTATCTGGCCAATCAGCGCCCTGAAAGGCACATACACAATACACAGAGGAATATAATGGAGAATTGGAGATATCAGCCAAATTGTAATTATCTAGGTTCAATAAAACTCCCAGGATAAGACATTTGGGCATGAATTTATTTGACCATCTTTAGTTATTGGGAATTATGCACATAATGCAAGTGCACATGTGATCAAACCAGGACTTGTCAATAATAAAATTTATTTGCTTCAAACAAAATTAAATGGCTCCTGTGCCCAAGCTCAGAGATAATTGAATTATCTCTTATTAATTTTGTATGAAGGAAATAAATTTTATTATTGACAAGTCCTAGTTTGTTCACATGTCAGTGGCGGATCCAGTTTCTCCGGGGAGGGGGGGGGGAGTAATCTGGTTTAACTGGTCGCACAGCACACAATTTTTTCTTATTATCGGTAATTTAAAGGCGCATTCTATAGATGTTTACAAGAATATACCGGTATATCCAAATCAAATTTTTAAGTATTAGTTTTTAAAATTTTATATTAAAAATACAATTTTTTTCCCAAAAAATATATTTTTCTCAAGTCTCGGGGGGGGGGTAATTACCCCCTTTACCCCCTCCCCCTTGTATCCGCCCTTGTCACATGTACACTTGCTTTATGTGAATAATTCCCAATGACTGAAGATGGCCAAATAAATTCAGGCTGGAACGTCTTATTCTGGGAGTTTTATTATCCTAGATAATCCCAATTTGGCTGATATGTCCAATTCTCCATTATAATCACATCACAGCCACAACCTCAAAAAGCTACACAGAGGAAGTCAATGGTTAGCGCTTTATATTTAATAATGATGACAACAAGGAGCTAACAACAACCAAACCATAACAAAGATCTGTCAATACCGTAAATATCATTCGAATGTAAAAAATTTCGGTGCCAAGTTTAAAAAAAAAAATTTCTTGGGGGGGGCTGAATCCTCCCGAGCACCCCCTGGCAACGTGGTTCCTATTTAAATAATCAAATTTTGTAGCTTCAGACTTCCCGTTTATTTTTAAATTAAATAAAAATTTAAAAAATATTGGTTACACTCGTCACAGGTTGGCAACACAGCTAAGCTTTGCAAAACGTTCTTTACAC
The DNA here is from genome assembly GCA_023213315.1 of Euborellia annulipes. Lineage (NCBI taxonomy): Eukaryota > Metazoa > Arthropoda > Insecta > Dermaptera > Anisolabididae > Euborellia > Euborellia annulipes. The sequence goes on along the minus strand of JAKCPI010014444.1, from coordinate 53,195 downwards.
GGATACTTCATACAAAACAGTGAAGGTGTTAAACATTATGGGAAGAGGCAAGGGCAGATACAAGGGGGGGAGGGGGTGTAAAGGCGGTAATTACCCCCCCTGAGATTTAAAAAAAATACTTTTTTTTCGAAAAAAAAATGTATTTTTAATGTAAAATTTTAAAAATTATTACTTAAAAATTTGATTTGTATTTATATTGTGGCAAACTAGTACAGAATGCGCCTTTAAATTACCGAAATTAAGAAAAAAATGTGTGCTGTGCAACCAGCCACTCCAGATTACCCCCCCCCCCCCCCCGAGAAACACCTCTGGAACCGCCACTGGAAAGAGGGAGGATTTCAAAAATTCTAGAAGTAGGTAGTTCAGAATAAGATACCCCCCCGTTTATTCGCCTGTTTCAAATGGTATTCAATGAAACTTGTAGTATTTATTTTGTATTAAAGTACCATAAAACTTTGTCTCCTTTAAAATCGTGTTTGTTTGTGGCCTGTAATTATTATTTTACAAATAATGGCAAAACAAAAATGAAAATACAGTTTTTCTTGAGCCAGTAATAGATAATACAAAACATAACTGCCAGTTTTACGATTTATAAAGACATGGCAGCCTTTCGTTTATTTAAACTTGGTGCGACTCGAGTGAGTGAGTCGTTTATGAGAAAGTTTGTCTCTGAACTGGCGATTCCCCGATTTTCGTTTGAGCCTCGCTCACATCCGTCAAAATTTGGTCAAAATTAAATCACTCAGGTTACAAAACAAAACCTTTTTATTAAATGCTTTTATTTAACTTACTCTTTCAAGGTCACCAACTTTATGGCTTTGTTAAGGACACTTCCCGATGAGCTAGAGGTGTGAAATTTGATATTTAAGAGTCATTTTTGATGACGCAAATTGTGAGTTTGGTTTTACCAAAATAGACCAAACTAATGTGGTACTTTATTTGAAACCCTTCGTGAATTAATGTAATTTTAAAAGACTTCCCGATGGGCTAGAGGTGTGAAATGTAATACTTAAGAGTCTTTTTTGATGACGCCACTATATGGTGGTTTTGATCAAAATAGACCAAACTAATGTGGTACTTTATTTGAAACCCTTCGCGAATTAATGTAATTTCAAAAGACTTCCCGATGGGCTAGAGGTGTGAAATGTAATACTTAAGAGTCATTTTTGATGACGCCACTATATGGTGGTTTTGATCAAAATAGACCAAACTAATGTGGTACTTTATTTGAAACCCTTCGCAAATTAATGTAATTTCAAAAGACTTCCCGATGGGCTAAAGGTGTGAAATGTAATACTTAAGAGTCATTTTCGATGACGCCACTATATGGTGGTTTTGATCAAAATAGACCAAACTAATGTGGTACTTTATTTGAAACCCTTCGCAAATTAATGTAATTTCAAAAGACTTCCCGATGGGCTAGAGGTGTGAAATGTAATACTTAAGAGTCATTTTTGATGACGCCACTATATGGTGGTTTTGATCAAAATAGACCAAACTAATGTGGTACTTTATTTGAAACCCTTCGCGAATTAATGTAATTTCAAAAGACTTCCCGATGGGCTAAAGGTGTGAAATGTAATACTTAAGAGTCATTTTCGATGACGCCACTATATGGTGGTTTTGATCAAAAGAGACCAAACTAATGTGGTACTTTATTTGAAACCCTTCGCGAATTAATGTAATTTCAAAAGACTTCCCGATGGGCTAAAGGTGTGAAATGTAATACTTAAGAGTCATTTTTGATGACGCCACTATATGGTGGTTTTGATCAAAATAGACCAAACTAATGTGGTACTTTATTTGAAGCCTCACGCAAATAAGGCCCTATTAACTATAGTTTTGAATTTTGATATTTACGAGTCATTTTTTTATGATAATGAATAATTTTTCAATTGAACCAAATCAAAATAGGCCAAACTAATGTGGTACTTTATCATATTGATGATTTTTGATAAGACTAAAAGACTAAAAAGCTTAAAATAAAAATAAAATAAAAAAAAAGATTAAAAAAAAATGCTTTTATTTAAATTAAGAGAGAAATAAGAAAGAAATAATTTAATTGTTCTTGTTAAAATTTTTTAATATTTATGACTATTCCCCCCCCCCCCCCGAATAAAATTTCTTATAAAAATTCATATCATTTTACTTTTTTTCAACTAGTAACGTTTTTAGTTTGGAGGGAAAATGGTATAATTTTACTTAGTAACGTTTTGTCCAGACCCCCCTCACCCTAACGCGTTACGTAATATCTAGAAGATAGACCTACTGTACAACGTTTCGGCTGCTTATTCTGCAGCCGTTATCAAGTACTGTGCACTTGGTCCGACTTAAATGAACCAGTGTATGGCAACTTCTATGGGAGAAAAATTCTGAAACTAGAAAAAGTGACGAATAATTTGGGAAAAAAAAATTATTTGATTTGGACAATTATTTCTCCTCGAAAAAAATTCTTCATTTCATACAAAAAATGCATAAAATTCTCTCTTGAGATTTGGTCAGCTTTGAGGGCCTATAAGTCGGCAATGACTGAGTTGTTTTGAAAATAAAAAAAAAAGATTTTTAAAAAAATGCTTTTATTTAAATTGAACTAAAAAGAGAGAAATAAGAAAAAAATAATTTAATTGTTCTTGTTAAAATTTTTTAATATTTATGACTTAAAATAAAAGCGTGGGGCGCTTCGAAGTGATTCCGAGGCTCGCACCCCACGCTTTTATTTTAAGTCATAAATATTAAAAAAATTTTAACAAGAACAATTAAATTATTTTTTTCTTATTTCTCTCTTTTTAGTTCAATTTAAATAAAAGCATTTTTTTTTAAATCTTTTTTTTTATTTTATTTTTATTTTAAGCTTTTTAGTCTTTTAGTCTTAGCAAAAATCATCAATATGATAAAGTATCACATTAGTTTGGCCTATTTTGATTTGATTCAATTGAAAAATTATTCATTATCATAAAAAAATGACTCGTAAATATCAAAATTCAAAACTAATAGGGCCTTATTTGCGTGAGGCTTCAAATAAAGTACCACATTAGTTTGGTCTATTTTGACCCAATTAAAAAATTATTCATTATCATAAAAAATTATCCTTAAATATCAAATTTCTCACCTCTAGCTCATCGGGAAGTCTTTTGAAATTACATTATTTCGCGAAGGGTTTCAAATAAAGTACCACATTAGTTTGGTCTATTTTGATCAAAACCACCATATAGTGGCGTCATAAAAAATGAACGTTAAGTATTACATTTCATACCTCTAGCCCATCGGGAAGTCTTTTGAAATTACATTAATTCGCGAAGGGTTTCAAATAAAGTACCACATTAGTTTGGTCTATTTTGATCAAAACCACCATATAGTGGCGTCATCAAAAATGAACCTTAAGAATTACATTTCATACCTCTAGTCCATCGGGAAGTCTTTTGAAATTACATTAATTCGCGAAGGGTTTCAAATAAAGTACCACATTAGTTTGGTCTATTTTGATCAAAACCACCATATAGTGGCGTCATCAAAAATGAACCTTAAGTATTACATTTCATACCTCTAGCCCATCGGGAAGTCTTTTGAAATTACATTATTTCGCGAAGGGTTTCAAATAAAGTACCTCATTAGTTTGGTCTATTTTGATCAAAACCACCATATAGTGGCGTCATCAAAAATGAACCTTAAGAATTACATTTCATACCTCTAGTCCATCGGGAAGTCTTTTGAAATTACATTAATTCGCGAAGGGTTTCAAATAAAGTACCACATTAGTTTGGTCTATTTTGATCAAAACCACCATATAGTGGCGTCATCAAAAATGAACCTTAAGTATTACATTTCATACCTCTAGCCCATCGGGAAGTCTTTTGAAATTACATTATTTCGCGAAGGGTTTCAAATAAAGTACCTCATTAGTTTGGTCTATTTTGATCAAAACCACCATATATTGGTGGCACCAAAAATAACCCTTAAGTATTAAATTTCACACCTCTAGCTCATCGGGAAGTGTCCGAAACAAAGACTCAAAGTTGGTGACCTTGAAAGAGTAAGTTAAATAAAAGCATTTAAAATAAAAAGAAATACAGTTTTGGGACCATCAAACATTCTAGTTTGTTACCCTAGAACGTTATTCAATTTGGTTGAATTTCATTTTGTGTTTTGGAAAAAATGGACTTCAATTGAATTAAAAAGTGAACACTATCCACGAGAAGTTAATGTATCCTCTCTGAGCATCAGGTCACGGGCCCTAACTTTATTATATATTATTAAAAAAAAAATATTTTTTGAATCTCATATCTTTCTTTATACTTCTAAAAGAACAAGAGGTCCATTTTTTCGTCCAGTGAGTGTACTTGTGTTTTTTCTTTGCTGACGTTTTCGTTAATAATTTCATTAATAATTAGCAGATTTTTATGAATGAATGATTTTTAGAAAGCCAAAGAAATATAGAATATCGTACATATATGTTTTTTGCATTCAGGGATATCTAAAATTGTATTAGGGGTGGCCAAAGCAAAAAAAATCTTGAAAATTTCGATTTTTCTAAACTTTAAGCCGTTTGCGGCATGTCTAAATGACCTCCGATTGGGATGAAACTTAAAATTTATATGTATTCTAACTATCTGCATATTTTTACGGGGTGCGGCGTTAAAAATAATTTGAACATTCTAAATAAAAGCCGTTTTAGAGCCCATTTTCGACTAAAATCTATTTTGCTCTATATCTCTAAAACTGTGCCTGCTGGAAAAATTCTAACTACATATCTGAATTCAGAATGAAAAATACTTCTAGAATTTCATATCTTCATTCTTGTGAAAGAAAAAAAGTTCATTTTTGTCGACTAGTGTAATTTGGATTTACTTTTCCAAAAGTCAGTGATAAGGACCTGATAGAATTGAATCAAATAGAACTAAAAATACCAAAGCCGAAAATTTATGATAGATTGTGCCACCTTTATTAACCAAATTATTTTTTTAGAACAAAACAAATTGTTTTTGTCCACATCTGCCTCTTCACTGTCCAAATCTACCTCACCCAAGAGGTACATTGGGACAATTTGGATTTTTTGGAAAATTGCAAAAATCTAATTCATCTATCGGTGAATAAGCGCTAACTAAGCCTATGGTAATAGATAGTACATTTATCAGTGTCAACAACAAAACATTAAATGCTCAATAATATTGAAAGCCAAACTATACACAGCTAATTTTATTTGTAGTGTCCCAATGTCCCGCCCTCTCCCTACCTGTAATTTTTTGTATTTTTTATTTTTTAATAATTTTTGTACATAGGTATTTAAAATTAAATAAAACTTTTTTCCCCATAAAAATTTTACAATTATATTTTTTAAAATTAAAAAAAAAATGTTGATAATAGAAGTGGCTGTTCAGCGATTAGAATGTTGAAAGAGAGGATGTCAGCCAAAAAAGGAGCCTCTATCGAATAAAAATCTCCAATCAGAAGACGTTTCGGGTTTAATTAGATAAAACCATCTCTCCTCAATCTGGAAATCAAGCACGCGTACTCTCATCTCAACGCCCTAAATGAACAGGTTGCCCGTGTATCAGGCGTTTTAAGTGATATCTTGGACGATCGTGAATTTCATTTATATAAAACATGGTTTACTAAGAAAAACAACAATTTATATCAGAAGTTTCACCCCGGTGTGTTAAAAAAATTAGATCAACTCAATAAAAAATCACAACCATCTGAACCTAGAGTTATTAACCTTACTAATAAAAAAATACCTCTTTAGGTAATGAATATTTTGAACTTTGATCCTAAATTTATACCACCTACTCAGGATAAATTAACATTACATAAAGGTATTATAAACTGTATCACAGACTGTGAGTACATTATCTCTAATAACAAATTTAATGACTCGCAAAAAGGTTTAATTAGATCTAATATTGCCAATGTTATGACAAATTACACTTATAATTTTAAAAATTATCAGTGTAATGCTCGCTCACGGGAGTTGATTTCGGACATTAGTAAAACTGTGAAATATACAAAATCAAATCCTGATATCACATTTGTGCAATCGGACAAATCAAAAATGTCGGTAATTACCACCACAAGTTCCTATAATCAGAACATGTTGTCTCTACTTGCGGATGGCGATACATATAAGGTGATCACTAACAACCCGATCAAAAAACTTGACAATGGAATTGACTTGTTCCTTAAAAAATGCCACAATGAACAACTGGTCGATGAACGTGTTTATAATAAGCTTAGGCCCAAACAGTCCAACATGGCTAGATTTTATGGCTTAATTAAAACCCATAAAGGAACAGCCCCTGATCATCCATACCGCCCCGTCGTCTCCACTATTAATTATAGCAATGCGAAATTGTCTAGATATATGGCTGATATTCTTAAAAATATTACCACCGATGACGAATTTAAGGTCTTTAATTCTAGAATGGCTAAGGATATATTGAGAGATGTGATCGTTCCCAATGATCACGTTCTCGTATCTTTTGATATCGTCCCTGTTCACAGCCGTCCCTCTGGACCTTTTCATGCGTTGTGTGGATGAGTATTGGGATGACATTAGCGTTCATACCACCTTTGCACTGAGTAGATTCAAAGAGGCCTTGGGCTTTTGTCTACATCACAATTATTTCTCTTTCAACGGTGTTATTTATTTGCAATTGAAAGGTTTGCCAATGGGTGGCTCTCTCAGCCCAATAGCCGCTGAAATTGTAATTAGAAAATTTTATTATTCTACTGTAAAGCCTCTCAACTTACTGGTTTACCTTCAATATGTGGATGATTTTATTTCAATTGTACCACAAAATCAAATAAACACGATCTTAGACAAATTTAACAACTCTCATCCAGATCTGAATTTTACCTATGAAATTGAAATGGACAGTAAAATATCGTTTCTCGACCTTTTGATCATTAAAAATCCTGGTGGCTCGCTTTCATTTGACCTTTGTGTCAAGCCAACTGACAGTGTCAGATTTATCAATTATTTCTCACAATGTCCATTTATATATAAAATTAACACCTTGTATTATTTTTTAAGACGGATTCATTCTCTTTGTGACGAGTCTTATATTGTGAGAAATATTGATGTTTTTAGAAGGGCGGCGTTGTCCAACTCTTATCCAGTGCATGTTATTAATTCGGTAATCAAAAATTTTAATCAAAAGAAGAATGAGCGGCTAGCACCCCCCACCACCTCTGTGCCTGTTAGCAATGATTCGCCATTCTTTTTCTTTTCTATGTGCCAGGGCTGTCGGAGAAAATTCAAAAAATATTCAAGCTGCATAATGTCCGTACGGCTTTATCATCCAGAGGCAATATTTCCTTTTCGTATAATAATAAGGATGTAATCCCTCCCCATGAACAACATAACTTAATATACTTAATTCGTTGCCTTGGCTGCCCCAATCCCACTAAGGTTTATGTGGGGCAAACATCTCGCATGTTTTCGTTGCGAAAAAGGGAGCATGAATTGAGTATAAAAAATATTAAAACGTCGACAGCTCTGAGTTCTCATGCGATTGAATTTATGCATGGATTTGACTTTGACAACGCGGTCATTCTGATGAAGGTGGACAACACATATAAACGTCTGGTAGCAGAAAAATGTTTTATAAAAACATATGGACATAGGGCACTAAACTATCAGACTGATTGTATTGGCCTTAGTAATGTATATTTGTCCATCTTAAATAATGTAGACGCCCAGATGTAAATATTATAAAAATTGCAATTGGAAGATTTTCGCTGGATAAGATGTATAGGAAAGAACTGGAGAATAAAAACCAGCAATTGATGGACCCTCTCACATCATCTTTAATTGGCAAATATTTCGACTGGCATTACGCCTAGTAGGCGTAATGCCAGTCGAAATATTTGCCAATTAAAGATGATGTGAGAGGGTCCATCAATTGCTGGTTTTTATTCTCCAGTTCTTTCCTATTATAAAAATTGTTTATAACTTTATTTGTATATATACATTTGAGACTTGGCCGTGTTGACTGATGAGCATCTGACAACTGATATGCGAATTTTGTATTTTTATATAATTTTGTATATGTTTATATATAACAACTCTATCTGCATCTCAATGGTGTGCACCTTGAGATTGCCAATAATGTAAGATCTAATGTTTTTTATAATTTAAAAAATATTTTATGTTGTTGTATTACAATTATTATTTATGCTCATTTCAGCTCTAAAGAACTGATGATGGTTTTATCTAATTAAACCCGAAACGTCTTCTGATTGGAGATTTTTATTCGATAGAGGCTCCTTTTTTGGCTGACATCCTCTCTTTCAACATTCTAATTTAAAAAAAAAATTATAATTAAAATAATATTTTTTCTGTACATATTTAAAATTAATTAAAACTTTTTTCCCCCAAATGCGGTTTATTGGGCGAAAACCTAAAAAAACAACAACCTATTATGGGTGTTACAAAAACCTAAAAACAAGTCGAAACGAACCTAAAAGTCCGGTCCCTAATAATCACACATTGACGTACTGTTGACTGTTGGCTGTGAAACGAAATCAGTGTACGAGTAATTTCGAAGTGCTTTTACTAGTAATACTTTTATTAATAGCAGTCATTCTCCGCGATTGGGTGGGTTTTGTGAAATGATCCGGAAGTTGGTTTTGGCCGAGAGGAGACCCTTCATCCCTTCATTGCAAACGAACGTTTCGCTTCCCTCGGAGTACAATTTCCGGCCGGACGAACCCGGAGAAGGAGGATTGGCGGATGCTGCCAAGGGACAGTTTTCTCCTGATTGGAATCCTGGTGCATGTCACCGAGGTTACTTCTCACCCACGTCTCACCATACCACTTCCGGTTAAGCTTAAACCGATCCTCTCTCTCCCATTACGATAAAGATATTACATTTTCGATTAAGGATGTTTGGGAGATACAATCGGAGACAAAAGTACTAAAATTTAAGAATTCGTGAATAATTACGTTATATTGCATACAATTAGAGAAAAAAATATTAACAGAATAAAAGAAATGGATAACGCTTATAGGAAATCGAAAATTTTCAAAAAAAATTTCATTGAAATAAGAAAAATAGAATAAAATGAAAAAATTTTAACTAACTTTTGACAGTGATTGTACCACGATTTAAACTTCTGAATACAAAAATATATAGGACAAAGCGGGTGGGGTGTGGGCGATTCCGCAGCTCTTACAAGAAGATGGAAGATTCACAGCTCAGTTGGTCAAATTGGCAAATATGCGGCTATAATTTTCATTTTTTTGGGCTGATCTTTACAAATTTAAACTTAAATATACGGATTCTTCTATGTCCTTCAATATTTCCATATTTTATCTAAATGGGTAGAAATTATTTCTTGTCAATAATTGAAAAAAATTCATCTTGCAAGGGCTTCGGAATCGCCCACACCCCACCCGCTTTGTCCTATATATTTTTTTTTAGTTGAGGGATATTTACGGAAGGGTGAGGTGGGTCTGTAAGCTGGAATATATAGAAAAATCAGTGAAAAAATTGTGAAAAATCAGAAAAAATCGTTCATTTTTAATGATTTTTTTGCATTTTAAGGGACAAAATCCTCCCCCACATCCCCCCCCTTGGATCCAAATGCTAATGTTTTTTAACTTTTCACTTCTCTAGAACTTCTGAAGAAATGTTAAGGCTAAAATATTCCTTTTCATTCCTCCAAATTTTTTTCGTGGCCCTATAATTAACAAAAAGGGGTGGAAATAAGTAGGGGGCTACCCCCGAAAACGGTACGTGCTGGGGGAAAACGAAGGTCATATTTGGATTCAAGAGGTCATTTTACTTAAGAATCTGAAGGAATTTTCTCGGGGCTTTTTTTCTTGTTGCACAGTGTTATTTAATAATTCCCTTTTATTTGAACTCCATTTTTTTAATTTGAAGCCTGCAGTATTTAAAAGTGAAATTAATTGATTTTGAATTTCATATCCCTCTTCTAGAGTTTCACAACCTGAGACTATATCATCGACAAATATGTCATTTAATAAAATTGATTTGACTAGTGGATATTTTTCTCCTTCATCTATAGCTAATTGTTGCAAGCATCGAATTGCTAGAAATGGAGATGAAGTGAGACCAAAAATGACTCGTTTCAATTTATATTGAATTAGTGGTTGATTTAAAGATTTACGATATAGAATGTGTTGATAGATTTGATCTTTTTCATTTAAAATAATTTGTAATTACATTTTTTCTATATCGCAAGTGAAAGCAACGGGATATAATCTAAATTTTAAAATAACATCAAGAGTCGCGGGAGCGACTCGTCGCCGAGCATGTGAAAAGCAAAAGAAAGCAAAGAAACTCTTAATACTACCATTTAGTTGATATTCCAATAGATGCCAATGGCCCATTGCATTTAGATGGACGAGTCGTCCCTAGACTATATTATCAAGAATGATTTTAAATCCTTAATAAAAGATAGGGACGTGAAAAAATTTTTTTGAGAAACTTTTCTCTTTCTGGGCGAATATCTCAAAAAGTTTTTAAGATATCGGAGCCAAAGTTTTTTTTATATTAAACTAGAATAAATAAGGATTATTTTGAGCACGAATTCAAAAAAAAAATTCCAGTCCCAAAAAGAATGGCAGAGGCTCAAAGTTGAGATTTTGCCGATTTCGGAAGGTCAAAAGTTAGTCTCTTATTTTTCCTTTTTTTTTTTTTTTTTTTTTTCTTTTTTTTTTCTTTTTTTTTTTTTTTTTCATTCTTTTCTTCAATTTTCAAATTTTTAGACAAAGCTACAGGTTTCCCTGCTGGACCGATTTGGATGAAATTTAAAATACAAATAGATACTATCAAAAACCCGATACCTTTGATATAAAATTTCATTTTGGATCAAAAGTGACTTTTTGAGAGGTATTCAAAATTTCAAATTTGTCCTATCTTTAACATGGCGAAAAGACAATTTTGACTATTTTGCTCCCTGATGACGTCATCTAGGAACATATCTATTAATATTAGTAATTTTCATCCCTAATGGAATAACAATTTTTAGGATAAATCCATTCAGATAGAAATACAATAGATTAACGTGATAAGAAGAGGTGCTACCAACATAACAAAAATAAAAAAACCTAAAATTTTATAAAATTTGGTGAAATCCTATGTTTATCGTTTCGAATGAATACCAAACGAAGTATTTACAATCTACCAACATAACAAAAATAAAAAACCTAAAATTTTATAAAATTTGGTGAAATCCTATGTTTATCGCTTCGAATGGATACCAAACGATGTATTTACATTCTACCAACATAACAAAAATAAAAACCTAAAATTTTATAAAATTTGGTGAAATCCTATGTTTATCGTTTCGAATGAATACCAAACGAAGTATTTACAATCTACCAACATAACAAAAATAAAAAACCTAAAATTTTATAAAATTTGTTGAAATTCTATGTTTATCGCTTCGAATGGATACCAAACGATGTATTTACATTCTACCAACATAACAAAAATAAAAAACCTAAAATTTTATAAAATTTGGTGAAATCCTATGTTTATCGTTTCGAATGAATACCAAACGAAGTATTTACAATCTACCAACATAACAAAAGTAAAAAACCTAAAATTTTATAAAATTTGGTGAAATCCTATGTTTATCGTTTCGAATGGATACCAAACGATGTATTTACATTCTACCAACATAACAAAAATAAAAAACCTAAAATTTTATAAAATTTGGTGAAATCCTATGTTTATCGTTTCAAATGGATACCAAACGATGTATTTACATTCTACCAACATAACAAAAATAAAAAACGTAAAATTTTATAAAATTTGGTGAAATTCTATGTTTATCGTTTCGAATGGATACCAAACGATGTATTTACATTCTACCAACATAACAAAAATAAAAAACCTAAAATTTTATAAAATTTAGGAAATCCTATGTTTATCGTTTCGAATGGATACCAAACGATGTATTTACATTCTACCAACATAACAAAAATAAAAAACCTAAAATTTTATAAAATTTAGGGAAATCCTATGTTTATCGTTTCGAATGGATACCAAACGATGTATTTAATTTTTACTGTTTGGAATGCATATTAAAAGATCTATTCATGGGATAACTTAATATTTAATAAACAAAAATTAATAAATAATATTTTCATGTAATATTTCACAAAAAGAAGTGAAATCTCAGCCAAAAACATCGGAGATGCAAAAGGGGCGCCTCGCATTATTTTTGCCTAGCGTCGAGGTGAAATCAAAAAAATGCGCCTCGCTTTTCTGATTTATATAAAAGCGAGGATATATGAAACAAATAAAATTCTGTAGGGGTTTTATTTAAGTGAAAATATTTCCTCGCTTTTATATAAATCAGAAAAGCGAGGCGCATTTTTTTGATTTCACCTCGACGCTAGGCAAAAATAATGCGAGGCGCCCCTTTTTGCATCTCCGATGTTTTTGGCTGAGATTAAAAATATCTTGTTGTAATTTGGGCCCTGATAGAAGGTTCTTGAAGAGATTTCCTCTATATAATCCTTTGCTAGATAATCATTTAAAATTGTTTCATATTGTCTTTGGAGATCAGGGCTTTGTTCGAGTTTTTTAGTTAGATTGTTAAGCCTACTAAGTCAAATTTGATATGAATCTAAAGTACAAGGGGGTGCATCTTTGAAAGGCAAAGAAACGACAAATCGACCTTCTTCATTTCGATAAGTATGTTGTTTGAAATGCAATTCGCATTGTTGATCTAATGGATCTTTTAATATTTGTTCTGGGGGTTCCTCTAATTTCCAAAATCGTTCGATATTTGAATCTAAATTTTCCATGGAGTTTAGTTTAACATTTAAGCATTTTAATTGAGAGAAAAAATGCCCAGTTTGCCATTTACCCATCAGTACATAACCATAGATAGTTTCAATGGCTGTAGGATTTCCCTGAATTTCATTTGATAAAACAACTTGAGCGAAAAGCTCAGCTGATATTAAGAAATCTATTTGCTGAGGTAAATAAAATGTTGGGTCTGCTAAATTTAAATTTTCTAATTGAGGGGGTAATTTTGAATCTAATTGTTGCGAGGGGAGCCTATTTATTATTTGATCTAGAATAATAGCTTCAGTATGAATAATAGGTCCGGAATTTTTTTGAGGAAATAGAGTACATTTTACCGACCCTTTGACATTTTTAATTTGAGATTTATTCACTCCAGAAAGCCTATTTGAACAATAATTGAGTTTTAAATTTAATTTTTTAAAACAATTTTCAGATATGAGGCAGGTTTGGGCTCCAGAGTCAATAAGACATCTCACTAAAATTTTATCTCCTGAGCTATCTAAAATATTAATAAGAGCGGTGGCTAAGAGAACAGATTCATCATCATTTGAGCATGCGCAAATCGCGCGTTCGGATGATGTACTATTTGAAGGTTTTGATATTTTTTCTATCTCTGGTTTAGGAGATGAAGTAGGTATGGTACTGGATGTTGATGCGTTTTGTTTTTCATCATAGTACTCATGGAGATAAGTATGATGGGACCGGGAATTACATTTGAAACAACAATGCTTTGATTCACATTTTGAAGTTTCATGAGACCTATGGTGACAATTTAGGCAGACTTTGAGTTCCAATAATTTTTTATATCTTTAAGATGGGTTTAGAGATAAAAAAGAGCTACATCGATAGATTGGGAGGTTTGGATTTTTGCAAATTGGGCAATTACTTTTATTTTGATTTGGTTTTTGATTATTTTCCATAGAGGTTGCTACTAATTTATTTGTTTTAGGAACAAATTTTGTTTGAATGAAATTGATTTTTTTATCTCTAAAAGTATTTTGGTTTATTTTTGTATAATTTTGAAGAAATTCGATTAATTCTTCCAATGTGGGAAGTTCTTTCGATTTTCTTTGTGTTTCAAATTCTTTACGAGTTTCTGCATCGAGTGCTTGATAGGCAATTTCGAAAAGAATAAATTGATCTAAAGATTGAATCTTGAGTGTTTTTAATGATGAATAATTTTGACTTAAATTATCATATAGATTTTGTAAGGCTTGGACAGAAAAGTCCTTGATTGGGGTGATTTTTAATATTTTACTTAAATAGTTGGAAGCTAAAAGTCTTTTATCCTCATACCGGTCAATTAATTTTTTTAGAGCGATGTGATAATTTTCACTTGTAATAGTTACATCTTTTAATAAAATTGAAGCTGATCTCGTTAATGATGAAAGTAAGTAATGGAATTTAGATAAGGGGTCAAGTTGATTATTTTCATAGATAAGGCTTCGAAACTGAGCATAAAACTCGTCCCATGAATGCACATTTCCATCAAATTGTTTTAAATTTAATTTAGGTAAGTGTACCGATAAATTGGGGGTGTTTAGGTAACGAGATGTAGATGGAGAAAACGATGTATTTGTCATAGAATCATTATTTGAATATTTATATAATGTTCTAATAGTAAAATAAATTTCTTCAATTTCATTTAATTCCGTTTTTGATTGGGTATAATGTTGAGATTCCGGCTCAAATGCACATATGTCCCTTGTACCTGCATGCGCCTTTTTCGCCTCCAATATAGACAGATTCAAAGAAAATAAATAGTGATAAAGATAACCGTGGATGATATACTTATAACCCTTTAAAACAATTTCCCTAGTAAATAAAAAATTCCAATTTTTATTGGGAAATCAAGAAAATCGGCCAGGAAAAACCAAAAAAAAAATATTAAAAATAAAGAGAGCACTCATTAACACGTCTATACATATTAGAGATAGAGAGAGCGAGCGATCGAAAACACGCCCGCACTCAACGGTGGCCAGAGAGAGAGAGATAGGTTATCTATGAAACAATTAAAGGCAGAAATAAAATAAAAATAAAAGGGCATTTAAATAATAATTGATTTATTATATATGAATTTTAATTTAATAAAAAGAAAAAATTTAAATCCCGTTACCATGGCAACCATTTCTATCTTTCCTATGAAGAACAAGAGTAAAGTGGTCTTCAGAAGATTTCAACGGCAAAATGAGAATATACATTTTAAAGAGCATACAAAAAATAGTTGATTTATGAATTAAAAAAAAATCCTTGGAGCGAATTTTGAGAAAATCGAAAAAACCTGAAAAAGTACATCAGTAAAGTACTAGTACTTTTTGGCCGATTTTGTTTAAAAGCTTATTTTGAGATTAAATTTAAAATGATTCAAATCTTCAATCTATATATATAATAGCGGTGTGTCAGTCTGTCTGTCCCCCCGAGCCAGCTGGCGAGGGGTCCAGGGGGGCTTAGCCCCCCTGTCTAGACGCCAGCCAGTTTCCCATAATTACGAAAAAGCGAGGGTCCGCCGCAGGCGGGCGGAGCGGCTGTTTACTAAATAAATATTGTTCACAGTATTTAATAGGCGTCTATTTATTTCCCATTTTCCAATTATTAAGTTAAGATTAAAAACGCGATTTTAATACCCTTAATTGAATAATTTTCTGAAAATTTTCAGTTAAACGCCTACGATCCGAAAAAAGTTTCACTTGCATCGTGGTTTCATAAAACCACACAATGATTTTTTTAAATAGTTATTTAAATTTAACATAAAGAATAAATAATATTTTGTGATTGAATTTCAATTTATTAAAATGTATATTTTATTTTCTTAAATAAAAAATAATTTTAATACAAAATTCATAAATATTATAGATTATTTAACTATTTATAAGTTTTTTTTTTAGATTTTAGAATTTATGAAAGTTTATAAAATAATTATTAAAAAAAAAAAAAAATTTTTTTCTTATATTTCTTAAAACGCAAATAAATAGAACTATTTTTTCATTAGGGAAAACAATAAGTATTTTTTTGTTTTTGGCGAAGGCTTTGTGGGGGGAAGGCGGCCCCCTGGTCCCCCCCTGAATACGCCACTGGTTTGGGTTGCATATACTCAAGGCTCCAGCTCCCAGGTGGGGACTTGATTGTGGCGCTCACGACTTGAGCGTTATTTACTGGAGGAATAAATAATTACATTTCAGTTTCATTAATTACAGTATTATTATTTATATTGTCTAATTCTCTAAGATTATTCTTCTATTAACTTTGATAATTTCCCAGGTAGAAATTCAACCTTAAAACTAGCTAATATTAAGCTAATTTTCTAAGTTTAAGCTTAAAATTAGCTAACAAAGTTAGCTTAGTTTAAGGTTGTTTTGTAACGCTTTGCATAGCTAGCAGCAAGCTTACCGAATTAGCTTAAAATTAGCTAACAAAACTAGCTAAGGGCAAGGTTGTTTTGTTAGCTTAAAATAAGCTTGGAATTAGCTAACCAAACTAGCTAAGGGCAAGGTATGTTATTTTGAGTTAAAAAAAAGTATTTGCAAAAAATAAAATTTTTATTTAAAATGTTTTTCCAACACAAACAAAAGATATAAAATACATATATATGGACCATTTATTTTGAAAGTGGTGTAAGTCCACTTGTTACAAAAAATGAGAAATCACATAATTTATCAATATATATTTATTTTTAAAACATGCAGTTAATAAATTACCATGTTATATTCTTTATGAAACCAAGCACTTAGCACTGGACCTAAAAATCTAAAAAAAAATATTTAATCATTTAAGCTTATTTCTTATTTATTTTATATGTAATAAATATACTTACATAAATGATGAATAGCGTCTTTCAGGGGGGGGGGGGCAAAAGAGATATTTAAAAAATTAGTTTGCACCCCTCGAATTTTTAAAACACAAATTTAAATTCTAAAAAAAAATTCACGATCCTATCAGGCCGAAAGTGCAGGCTCAACTAACCTGACTAAAGCTGCCTGTATGTCCACTAGGGTGTCCCTTATTTTTCGATTTTTATTTTTTTTTTGGTTATACCCTCTAATTTTTTTACTTATATTATAAAACACTCATAAATAAAATTTGACCCCATTTGGAGTTCATTTAACTCCCCCGACCGTCTTGGGCGGGATTTTGAAAATTTTTATTTTTTTGCGTATACGTTCTCATTTTGTTTATTATATTAAAAAATACCCACAAATCAAATTTTACGTCAATCGGAGTTCATTTAGCCCCCCCGACCCCCCTGTGAAAAAATTTCGAAATTTTTTTTTTCTCGGATAGGTTATAATTTTGTTGATTCTATTAAAAAACACTCGCAAAATAAATTTTACATCATTGAAAGTTCATTAACTACCCCCTACCCCCCTTGAAACATGCCCAGTTAGGTGAGAGAGTATTGGCGCGCTCCCGCGGCGACTTCCTATCTTTAATATGCAATTATTTAATTTTGTTGAAATAATTTGATTAGAAAATAATAAAACAAGAAATTAAATACCAATATTTACTTAAAAGTACAAAAAAGTAATAAATTTTGTTGATATTTCCTTTTTTTTACAGTCGGGATAAAAATGCCTCCGTTCTGCTCCTGTTCAGAAAGTTGAAGGAATGACTTTTGGTCTCCCTCAACGATTATTATGAAAGTTTTCTATTAGCATTACAGCCCTTTCAGCTGTATCATTCACAGCTTTTAGAGAAAGAACTGGTCTTTTGACTTCTAAATCTGCCACGAGAGAGGATTCTCTTCAAAAAGAGTGTCATTCTACCTTCAATGGAGAATATCTTTTTACGAAATCCTATAGACTTTTCTTCTTTAAATTAATTACCATATTCGTTTTTGTTTGGACGTCAACTTCACCATCCAAAAGAGATATAATGATCACTTCGCTAGTTAAATTATATTAGGGAAAAATTTTCTTAAGGCTGCTTTAAAAATGATCGGAACCTTTCGTAATCTTGTAATGCTTTCAGAAAGCTAAAATCTTGAAAACTTGCCTTTACTGCCGAAATACATTGAATCCATAGCTTAACATACGTCGTTGTCATAACGAAACAGATATCTGGTAGTCCTTGTTTGTCTGGGTTGCTCAATCTAACCCTAAATTTCCTCCAAATATAATTTAACTGAAGAAGAGGTCTTTTTCTTTACTGGGTATATCGCTTTTGGATGATAAAATTGACAAACAAAAACGAAGATAAATAAGAAATTATACCTATAATATATAAGATATTATATACATCACGTGATTCTGAATGATCTCAAATAACCGAATACCGTGCTGTGGTCCAGCGGTTAGGGCACACTGAATATAAATCAGTGGAGTCGTGGTTCTACTCCGGGCAGCACCCTATCGTTTGTTGGATATTTGAATTAATAAATATTAAATTGTAAAAACGAAGATGGTAATTAATTTAAAGAAGAAAAGTCTATAGGATTTCGTAAAAAGATATTCTCCATTGAAGTATTAAAGATAGGAAGTCGCCGCGGGAGCGCGCCATTACTCTCTCACCTAACTGGGCATGTTTCAAGGGGGGTAGGGGGTAGTTAATGAACTTTCAATGATGTAAAATTTATTTTGCGAGTGTTTTTTAATAGAATCATCAAAATTATAACCTATCCGAGAAAAAAAAATTTCGAAATTTTTTCACAGGGGGGTCGGGGGGGGCTAAATGAACTCCGATTGACGTAAAATTTGATTTGTGGGTATTTTTTAATATAATAAACAAAATGAGAACGTATACGCAAAAAAATAAAAATTTTCAAAATCCCGCCCAAGACGGTCGGGGGAGTTAAATGAACTCCAAATGGGGTCAAATTTTATTTATGAGTGTTTTATAATATAAGTAAAAAAATTAGAGGGTATAACCAAAAAAAAAAATAAAAATCGAAAAATAAGGGACACCCTAATGTCCACTCTAACTGTAAATTCTTTTGTTTACAAATGCTTCCTTTTTGGTTTTTTCCAGGTAGGCAGTGGGTCTTTTTTTTTTTTTAATTATAAATAAAAGAGTTAAAATTCAAGAATAATATTAGATTACTATTTACACTCATTCTAAGTAATTAAAAAATTTATTATTTAAATTTTATTTAATATACTGATACTCTGCCAAATTTATATTTATTAAGAATAATTATTCAAAATGATTTTTCTCAAATTAAAAATTTTTTTATATACATTTGATAGAAGAGCAGGTGCTATGGGGGGGGAGGGGGTTTGCCTGCGGCCCTGGTCAGTACCTTAAGATAAAAGTAATTACTTATTCAAATACAATACAACCTTATAGTATCAATGGAATGTAAGGTTGCTTTAAGCTAGATATCCAAGATAAAAACGAACCTTGAAATTAGCTTAGAAAACTAGCTAAAAACAAGCTAAAAACAAGCTAATAATAAGCTTAAAAACAAGCTAATAATAAGCTAAAAACAAGCTAATAATAAGCTAAAAACAATCTAATAATAAGCTAATAATAAGCTAAAAACAAGCTAATAATAAGCTAGAAATAAGATAGCAGCAACCTAAGGAAACTAGCTAATAACAAGCTAATAATAAGCTAAAAACAAGCTAATAATAAGCTAAAAACAATCTAATAATAAGCTAAAAACAAGCTAATAATAAGCTAAAAACAAGCTAATAATAAGCTAAAAACATTCTAATAATAAGCTAAAAACAAGCTAATAATAAGTTAGAAATAAGATAGCAGCAACCTAAGGAAACTAGCTAATAACAAGCTAATAATAAGCTAAAAACAAGCTAATAATAAGCATAAAAAACAAGCTAATAACAAGCATAAAAAACAAGCTAATAATAAGCTAAAAACAAGCTAATTATAAGCTAAAAACAAGCTAATAATAAGCTAAAAACAAGCTAATAATAAGCTAAAAACAAGCTAATAATAAGCTAAAAACAAGCTAATAATAAGCTAAAAACAAGCTAATAATAAGCTAAAAACAAGCTAATAATAAGCTAAAAACAAGCTAATAATAAGCTAAAAACAAGCTAATAATAAGCTAAAAACAAGCTAATAATAAGCTAAAAACAAGCTAATAATAAGCTGAAAACATTCTAATAATAAGCTATAAACAAGCTAATAATAAGCTAAAAACAAGCTAATAATAAGCTAAAAACAAGCTAATAATAAGCAAAAAACAAGCTAATAATAAGCTAAAAACATTCTAATAATAAGCTAAAAACAAGCTAATAATAAGCTAGAAATAAGATAGCAGCAACCTAAGGAAACTAGCTAATAACAAGCTAATAATAAGCTAAAAACAAGCTAATAATAAGCTAGAAATAAGATAGCAGCAACCTAAGGAAACTAGCTAATAACAAGCTAATAATAAGCTAATAATAAGCTAGAAATAAGCTTAAATAATTATCTTAGATTCTAAGCTTAAATAAAGCTAATTTCAAGCTAATAACTTGTCCGACTAAGATAAATTTCTACCTGGGTTGTTTCTAATGAAATGAAATTAAAAATAAAATAATAATTCTTATTATACAATTAATTGCTAAATTTCAAGAATAGATTGTGGTTGGAAGACCGGCAAATGCCCCCCCCCCAAAAAAAAAAATAACGCCATTGCTCACAGCTCGAAGAGAGAAGTGTTTTATATTAATTTCAATACGAGGAAAAAATAAGTGTAGGATAAATAAATTTTAAGGATTTTCGAGCCCATTGAATATTTCATAAATGCGATTTTACTAAAATAAAACAAAAATGCATTTAAATTTTTATTATTATATCATTATATAATGTATTATATTATAAAATCATTAAGTGAATAGTTTATAGCGAGTGACTGATTGTAGAGGTGTTGGTGCAGAAAAACATCGTAGCCATATTTTTATTTATTTTTGTTTTTTATTAATAACTCCTCTGCTAATTTTTTTCATTTTTTCGTGAAATTTTAAATGAGACTAAATTTGATATTTTTATATAATATTTTTATCTAATAGTTATATTCCAATAAAGAATAATATAAAATATTTATTATGTAAATGTCTCATATTTGTTATTATAATACACTCCATAAATTTTAGAAAATATTTAAATTTCGAACTCAAAATATATTTTATTGATTCACTTTTAATTCAGAATATTACTGAATATATACAATATTTATTATATATATAATACACTAGATCAACCATAAAAACAAATTTGGCTACAAAATTCAAAATGCCCTATTTAAAATTTTGATTTTTAATTAAAATTAAGGCACATTTAAGAATTCATTCTTTATTATTGTTAAATATGATATATTGAATCTCCAATAAAATAATATGAAGCATAACACTTGGCTATATTAGTGTTTTTTTTATATATCTAGCTATTTATATATTTATATATGAAAGCTTATCTGATTTAAGCTGAGAAATGAAAATAATGCAAGCAACATTAAATAAAATAAAATAAAAAAATAATAAACATTAATAAATGATATTGGAATAGCAAATAAATTTTCAATAACAAATCCAATAAAAATTTAAATAATTTAAATTCAAATAAAAATTTTTTTCATCTTTAAAAGATATATATATATATATATATATATATATTTATTTATTGTATTAGCATTATATGATAAAGTTATTTTTTATAAATAATATTTGGCGAAAAGAATAAATATGGTAAATACATTATATGGTTGATGTTTTATTATAAATCGTAGTGTATTTATTAAAAATATCAAGGCACATTGTTTTCAGTTGACCATCACAAAAATGTTTGATAAATATTTTTATCCAGCCTAATCTATAAATATATATGTATATAGTGGAGACAGGCGTTGAGGTTTTGCCTTTGTTTTATACCGTCTCTTGTTTCGGAATTGGGATGCCTAAATGCACGGCACTGAGTTAAGCAAAAAAAAAAGGATTGAATGAAGTAAAAAACAAGGACAAATACAAGTCCTGCAAGCCACTATATTTATTAATATATAATATATAATATAGATAAATAGGGAGAGAGAGAGATAGTGAGAGAAAGAAAGAAAAGTAAAAGAAAGTCTTCTCAAGCATATTCAAAATTTTGAAACAATAATATCAAAATAGAAGTATAAATAATAATGGTGCCATAAAAGTTCTTTTGATGCAAGAAACAGATCTCAAAAAAAAACAAATAATTAAATCCCTCTTAGAAGGAAGTTAATCTAAATCTAATATTCTATTTGATAGATTATCAATTTTTTTTCTTTCTCTCTAGGTCATAAAATCAAAACCTAATATTAAAAATAAAAGTAAAAAATATTAGATTTGGATCTATCTTTGAAAATATATCTTGTTGAAAAGATTTTACACAATTAGAGAATGCTTTATAAACATTGTTTTCTTTGAATAGAAAATATTTGTCAAAATCCTCTCTCCATTAATGTTTTAAACAAATTTGAGTATTTTAGAATGATTTTTTTTTATAAGTTGTGAGGAATGAATAATAATAATAATTTTATTATTATAAATAATGAAAATAGTTGTTGAAAAGAGAAAATTTGTTTTTGATGAAAGGAAGACAGAATTTTTTTTACATTTTTTATTTATTTTTTGATTCAGAGGCTGATTCGATGTGAGACGTCCTCCTGGGCCGGACTGAGTGGAGTGATGGTCGGAGTTAAGATGATGTATGGACCGCCTGACGCCTGATCCTTGTACAGCAAGGGCATTCTTATTCATACATCCACCTTAAATGGTGATCCGGGAATATGCTCATCTCCCCACTTTACAATGACGATGTACTCTCCTCGTTCGCGTACTACGTAGTTCACCTGGTAGTTATTTCGGCCCATATGCTTGATGAACACTTCCTCGCAAGGCATCTTCGGGCCGTATACACCCACGTAGAGAATATTGTTTCCTGGTAATTGATCAAATACAAAAAACCTTAGTAATGTAACTTTAATATCTATTGTTACTTTTATAAAACATAGTTGCAAAACAAAATTTGAAATTGAAGCAAATCAAAAGTGGAACAGGAACGATTAAGATTCAGACAAATAACTTAACTTTGCGTTGAGCCAGAATATGGGGGTGTAAAATTTTGAAATATCCAAATTACGTCTAGTGCAGTGTTCCCAACCTTTTGAGGCCCATCGCCACTCTGGAGGTTGTTGACTAACACCTATTGCCCCCTTTTCAATTTCATTGTATGTCTAATTTTAATCTAAAGTAAAGTAAGGCAGTTTTATTATTTTAACCAATTTTATTACAGTATATAACAGCCAAAGCAGTTTTATCCGTTCACTCTTAGTTCTAGAATCAATTTATACATTTTACAGAAATGTACCTGTACATACACAAAATTTACATGGTTCAAATTGAATCAAATTCATAGATTCTGTGATCTGCATCTGCATTTTCGTACAAAATATGAAATAAAATTTTTAACAAAAAGTACTATTTTAAAAGTTAAAAATAAATTTCCTCAGATAACTTTTCAAAGTGAATAAATACATCTGTAGAAATAGTGACCGAAATGTTGAAATTTTATTTAGTTAAATTGTATTATTCATTACTAACTAAAATTAATGGGAAAAATTTATTTTGAAAACTACTCCTGAACCTAGGAGTAGTAGGCAAGATTTATAATATTTATCTCTACCCAAATCTGTTAAAAGTCTAATATTCATTTTATTTTTATGAAGAAAATTTCAAAAATGGATCTTTTTTCGGTGATTTTTTATTTAATGAAAACAAAAGTGACGTTTCGATTCTAGGTTGAATTTGGATTCTTCAGAATATTTTATTTTTATGACAATTTTTTGCCCTCTTCTATCCTGGGATCCTTGGAGGATCCAAATGGGATATTTTTCTCTTTGATTTTTGTTTTTTTTTTTTCTTTTAAATTTTTGTAAACTCTAATAATTTTCCCTCTATGATTACTCATCGCCCCCCCCAATCGTCCCCACTTATTTATTGACCCCCTGATAAACCAAATCACCCACTTGGGGGCGATCGCCCACTGGTTGGGAACTACTGGTCTAGAGTCGATGGTATGAATAAGGCATGTACCAGGGCCATAGACAAGGGGAGAGAAATGTGCCACTCCCTCTCCCCCGAAATTCAGAAAAATAAATAAAAATATAGAGAAAGAAATAGAATAAATAATAAACTACCGGTATGTATAAAATAATATAGAACGTTTTACAAATTTTTTTTTTTTTTTCTTTAAGGTCTTTTCGACAACTACGTCTATTTAGACCCCATCCCTATTTATTTCAAATGATATGTAGTCAAATCAAATGAAATAAATTTTTTTCGCTTGGGACGGGAAGCGAACCCGGGACTCCGGCGCGAGAGGCTGGTGTCTTCACTCTGAGCCACGGCTCCCGGGTACGTTTTACAGTTCAAAACAATAATTAAATATTTAACTATTATTTATTTTTATTAACTCAAAAGGCTGAAAAAACGGCATAGCGTACAAAATGGCGAATCCGTGGTTTGAAACCTGACTGTAGCTACTTTTTTCTGACTTTTAAGTTAATAAAAATTAGGAACCGACCGAATATTCGGTTTCGGTTACAAAAAATTTAGTCTCCCTAAAGAAAAGGTAAAATGATTTTCACTAGAGGGGAAAAAAATTTTCCACAGGGCGGAAAAAATTTCAAAAAAAAAAAAAAAAAAAAGGTAAAATGATATGCATTTTGTATAGGAAATACAAGTTTCGGTTTCGGTTGCGGTTTCGGCCGAAACTAAAATTGAGGCCGAAATTCGGTTTCGGGGTAATTCCGCCCCCCCCCCCCCCGAGATTTGAAAAAAATAATTTTTTTGGAAAAAAATTTATTTTTAATGTAAAATTTTGAAAATTAGAACTTAAAAATTTGCTTTGTATTTATATTCTGGCAAACAAGTACAGAATGCGCCTTTAAATTACCGAAATTAAGAAAAAATTGTGTGCTATGCGACCAGTCACACCAGATTACCAAAAATAAGACATCATTTTTTTAAATTTTTTTATATTATTTCTTAAATAATGCCTTGTAAGTGTCTATTTTTACAAAAAATGCCTTTTTAAGTGCCTATTTTAATAATTTTTAGTGCTTAGTTGCCTGCCTATTTTAAAGATTTTCAGTGCCTATAAATCCAAGCCCTAATTATAAGCTTATAATAAGTTCATATCGCTTGTTGGTATTTTAAGAAATATTACATTCATTGGACAAAAAATGCAAACAACTTGTATTATTAATTAATGACAACTCTATTTATATATATATAATTTAAATATGCTCTTTGAAGGCTGAAGATGACAGGGTTGACCCCAGCCGAAACGACCCAATTAAAGAGTGTTTATTACTAAATAGAGGCTCAATTATTTGGCTGCATTTTTTCCTATTAAACATATCATCTACAGCCAAGTTCTATTATTCCATATATTAATATATAATTTTCCGCTTTTACTATTACATATAGGTTAGGTTAGGTTAAAGTTGCCGTCACCAGAGAGGGAACACACTTAGGCCAATTAGGCCCTTTGTGATACCCCGGTGGGGCTACTACTGGGCGTTGCGGCAAGATGGATTGGTAAATAAAAGAATCCAGCTATAGAATCCATATCTTGTAGCAAGCTGGATTCGAACCCGAGCCGTGTTGAGACTTCGGACTCCGTAATCCTCAGCTTAGCCGGCTTAGCCATTGACTCCTACTATTACATATATATCAAGAAACAAATTTGTGAATGAAATACTTACCAGCCTCTCCCGCATGAACTGTGAACATATTTTGTTTCTGGAGATAAGCCTTTTTAAGACCCATTCCTTTAGATGTCACTTTGGAAGCATCTGATTTAAAAAGAGGAAGTACGGGACCTGCAGATCGATTTTTGGAAATTTTTTGGACTGTCTCCACGACAACTGACGAAGTTTCTTGTGCACCTCTTTCAGCAAGATCTTCACCTAAAACATAAATAATAATTAGATGCAGTGAATAAAAAATGTATTCAGTATCTATGTTAATGTTAATGAAATTAAGAATGCTATTAAAATATATTGGGTAAGAGGAAGTAAAAAACTGGTGTGACTGGTCGCACAGCACACAACTTTCTCTTACTCTTCTGTAATCGAAAGTTGTATACTTGTCACATCAGATTTTCTTTTCAAGACATATTTAGGGTTTCCCATAGCACCTTAATTCCAAACTTAACCTCTTGCGTTTTAAATGTTGACTGCTTGAAATAAACTATGGTTATTTTTCAAAATTTTATTCTTATATTTAGATATTTTATATACAAAATTTCATAAGAATTGGAAAATTTTTTTTTAATGTGTAAAAAGTCTACTTCCTTTTGAATCTAAATTTACATGCAAATGGGATTTAACTTTGACTCTATGGAAGTAAGTATAAAGCCGGTGTTATGTTCTGATTATTCAAGAATTTAGCTAGGTGGGGAGGTAAAATTGTCCGAATGGAAAGAAAGTTTTTTTTATATATTTTTGTCTCTTTATAAAAAACTTTCTTTCCATTCGGACAATTTTACCTCCCCACCTAGCTAAATTCTTGAATAATCAGAACATAACACCGGCTTTATACAATAAAAACAATTCGCTAAAAACTATTCGCCATGTTGGTCAATAATAAAATAGATAAAATTTAAAACGGTGAAAGGAATGGAGTATATAAACTTAAATGTGATAATTGTGAGGCATTTTACATTGGGCAAACGGGTAGATCGTTCCAAACCAGATATAAGGAACACATGAGATCTCTCAAAACCCTGCAATCCAAACAGGGTGCAGAGGCCCTGTCAGCGTTTGCCGATCACTTATTGGAATGCAACCACTCACCTTCCCCCAACAACCCAATACCACTGCATTTCATTTCCAAAGGGCATAGAATGAATCTATTGGAATCACTAGAAATCAAGAAGGCCCCAATCAACAAGCAGCCAATACTAAATAGCCAACAGGATATCAGAAGGTCAACTATTATAGATTTATTAATCCAACACCTGTAAATAAGTTCAGTTTGTTTGATATCTCAATATAATAAGTATTTACTACATATTGTTAAAAAAATCCTCAATGTCTTAAATTATATTCAGTATGGTTTTCTTTTACTTTTTCACCTGTTTTTTGTTTTGTTTAAAAGTTAAAGTTTTAATCTTTGTGAATCCGAAAGTTTCATGAATGAGATTGAATCTCTGATTTTTCCTGTTGGTTTTATTTTTATTTTGCTAAGCGGTAAATGGTATATTGTTTTGTGTTTTTTCTTTCATTCGATTAATCTGTCATTACCATTAAGATGTAATCGTTTTTGTATCTTGTTTCTCCTTCCCTTTTATATTGTTAAATTAAATTAAAGTATTTATTATCATTAGAGCCCGGATTTTTATGCAGCAAAAACCGCTAAATATGCCATATAATATGCAGTAAAAGTATTAAAATATGCAGCAAAATATGCAATATATTTATGGCAAAAATATTAAGTAAATGGCTTCAAATTAAAGGTAAATCATGATTTCTACTGATGTAAAACTAATGGTGTTTTATTCTTGGAAGGAAATAATTAAAAAAAAAAAAAAAAAAAAAAAACAATTTTTAATCAAACGAGGATCCCTGTTTTGGCATTTTTTTCTTTAATCAATTTGACTTCGAACTATGGAACACGACTAAGGGCGAATCCAGAGGTGTTTCTCGGGGGGGGGGGGGGGTAATCTGGCGTGACTCGTCGCACAGCACACTATTTTTCCTTAATTTCGGTAATTTAAAGGCGCATTCTGTACTTGTTTGCCAGAATACAAATCAAATTTTTAACTATTAATTTTTAAAATTTTACATTAAAAATAAATTTTTTTTTTTTGAAAAAAAAGTATTTTTTTCAAGTCCTGGGGTGGGGTGGGGGGGGGGTAATTACCCCCTTTACCCCCCCCCCCTTGTATCCGCCCTTGAACACAACTGACTTGATATTCATTCAACGAAAATTCTAGCAAAACTAAATTTATTTCTTAAAAGAGGATATAAAGAATAAAAAATATATAGTTATTTATTTTTTACAATGTAATAAAGGATTTAAATTTTTTTTTTTTGTTTGTTTTTAGAAAAAAAAATTTAAAAATTAAAATAAATTGAATCTTTTACTGAAAAAAAATTTAAAATATCCAAAAAGTCTTAAATATGCAACTTTATGCAATATTGACCAAATATGCAAAAATATGCAATATAGAATTTGAACCCTAGCTCCAAGGGGGCATGATTCGGATAGAAAATTGGTTTTCAGTGACGTACCTATTAGCAAATAGAATATGCAATTGCATAGGAATCCGGGCTCTAATTATCATGTTGGTTCTAGTGTTATTAAGGGAAGATTGAATTTTATGTTAGTTAAAAATTTTCAATGTTTATTTTTAATTTTAATTTTTTTTATCTTTTAAAAAATGTTTTTAATGGCACTGTTATTAATGTCATGACAAATTAAAGTCCATCCTAGAATAGGCAGCCCCCTCCAGAGGCAACACTAGTCTCAATCAAACACTCACAAATGTCCCCAACTCCTCCCCCCACTCCTATTCAAGCCCCTCCTACTTTACTAAGCCTGGTAGCATCTACTCTCTTTTATTCACTCAGTCACATGTACTCCTGAAGATGGGTTAATAGCCCGAAATATATCGAGTTTGAAATTCAATATTTCTTTCATTTACAACTTAGTGAAACCTCACATATTCTAAATAATTTTTACTTATAAATATGTTTCACGGAAAACCTACACCACTTTCCCTCCAAACTATAACTGACTCAAACTGACTACCCTGATCCGTAACAATAACAGAAGGTACAACAAACCTCGATATCCATCTCTCAAACAAAACCTTAGCCACAGTTTCAGCAGAAGTATCAGGGATAGGCCACGCTTCAGGCCACCGTGTAAATCTATCAATACATGTTAAACAAAATCTCATCCCATTTGACACCTCCAACGACCCTACAATATCCAAATGAATATGAGAAAAGCGCTCCCTCGAAACATCAAAATCAGCAACAGGGCTCATTGTGTGCCGACCCACTTTACTTCTCTGGCAACATAAACAAGTGCGGACCCAATTTTTACAACCCTGACGCATCGAAGGCCAAACAAAACGCTGACTAATCAGCCGAAGCGTTGCTCTAACCCCAGGATGAGAAAGGTTATGCATTTCATCAAAAACCTGCCTACGAAACTTTTCTGTTACAAACGGTCTATAAACCCCATCTCGAACATCACAAAACAAAAATTTGCCACAAGAGGAAAAGAAAATCCTTTGTAGATTAAGAGAGGGATACTTCGATTGATCCGAAAAATCTAAAGATTTGCACTGCTCATCTGCAAGCTCAGAATAATTAATTGAGGACGGTAATTGAACGGCTGAAATTCTAGACAATGAATCAGCCACAACATTGTCTGAGCCACTTACATGACGCAAATCAGTCGTAAACTGAGCCAGAAAATCCAGCTGTCTAAGTTTTCTAGGCGAAGCCTTATCAGATTTTTGAGAGAAAGCATATGTCAAAGGCTTATGATCAGTAAAAAACACCAAGGACCTCCCTTCAAGAATCTGGCGATCGAGGGAACCACAGAAAAGAACTTGGGAGACCTCTGGAGCAGATTGGAAGGACCAAGGATGGATGAAGATCTCCTGGAAACTTTGAAGTGTCTGGAGGGGAGAAGAAGAAAAAATGAGAAAAGAGGAGACGATTTAAGAAGAATGTGATACTTTCTTTTGTGACCTTCTTATCCCGCTGTGAATCAATGTTTTGATATTAAATGTATGTAACAACCCCCAAAGCCTAGCAATAGGTAAGGGAGACAAATAAATAAATAAATAAATAATACACGAGGGGGTAACAAAAAATAACCGAAATTATTTTTTTACTAGAAAAATCTGCTTACTTTTATTCAAATTTCATTACAGATATTCAAAGTATACTCCCTCATACAAAATACGATTCCAGCGTTTAGTTCACTGTTCAAAACTTCCCTGAAGCTCCTTTTTGATAGTCTGTTAAGTACATCAGAAATTCTCTTGTTTAGCTAAGTTTTATATTTAGAATAAAAGTAATATTTTTTTACAAATTTAATTAAAAGTCATTTGTTACTTTCTCTTACCTATATGTATATGTTAATATACATATATACAGTATATATATATATATATATATGCGAAGACAAGTTTTCTCGGGTTAAGTCGCGTGGGGTGCTGAGATTTACTCGACGTTTCGGCTCTCCTTTTGGAGCCATTTTCAAGAGAGAAGGAAGTTAGGAGGTAATGGTGGAGGGGGTTGTTTACGGGTTCGCAGTAAACAACCCCCTCCACCATTACCTCCTAACTTCCTTCTCTCTTGAAAATGGCTCCAAAAGGAGAGCCGAAACGTCGAGTAAATCTCAGCACCCCACGCGACTTAACCCGAGAAAACTTGTCTTCGCATACATCCGGTCGCGGAAACCTTCAAGAACATATATATATATATATATATATATAGAGAAAGAATTGGTTTCATGTCATATATATATATATATATATATATATATATATATATATATATATATACTGTATATACTGTAGGTAAGATAAAGTAAAAATCGAATTAAAAGATATGATTTCTTAACGATTCTAGAATTTTTATTTTGGTGAGACCAAAATAGATAAAAATAATTATGTTAAATAAATAGATATTAAATTTACCTGTACAAGATACTTTAAATGGTGACCCCACAATATGATAGCCATTATATTTAATGCTGATAAAATAATCGCCAGGAACGAGGGGCGTGTAACGGACTTTATATCCTTCTTCTACTTCAGTACAATCCATTGACACTTTGGATGGACCATCGATGGTGACGGCAAGGGTTCCGGCACCCGCATTGCACGTGTCTACTATAAAGTCGGTCTTTTGCCCTGAAAATTAAATCATTCAACTATCGATAATCAAAAGTAAGGGCTAAAGTTGTTAGCTCATTATTGCTAAAAACTGATATTAATATCGAGCCAGTTCTACACAATTAGAAAGCTTCTTTTGTCTTTTTTTTCTTATTTAATTGTTAATATTTTATAATTAATAATTTTTACCTCTTAGAATTAAAAAAAATAAAATAAAATTTTTCTTCTAGAATTTTTTTTTCTTTCGATTTTCTAGATTAAAAATAAAAATCAATTCAATTTTTGCCCAATCAAACACAAACTCATCTCGAAAAATTTGTTATCTTAAACGACTGGCTTATTTACATGTCTATTTGAGCTTTGATTGAAAAAAAAATTCAACTTTTTTCCAACCAAACAAAGCTCTACCTAGTTAAAAAAAATTATATAAAATATAATTTCTTTTTAGTCATAAACAATATTTCTAATACGAAAATTTCTAATAGGTTTAGTTTAATTCACTAAATAAAAACTCTATCGAAAAGCCTTTTATAATGCCTGAGCAATTTCAGATACAAAATTAGAGGTTGTTTCTACTTGGCTTCAATCCCAAAAAATAATCTCTTTTTCTTTTAAAATCCAATTAGAAGATCTAATTAGTATTTCTGATTATTAATAATTTAATAATCAAAATGTTTATTCAATTGTGCAAAAGTACATACCTGTCTTGATGTCGCCGAGGCCGTTGCCATGCGCAGATACAGCAGCTGGATCAGCGTCCTCTTTGCCTACTTTGATACGGAACGGAGAACCGGGAATATGAACAGCGTTGAATTTCACATGAATATTATGTATACCGTTCTCTCTTGGCATAAACCGAACAGAGTATGTGTCAGAATCGATGGATTGTATAAAACAATCGTCTTCTGCTCCAGAAGGTGATACGATCTGTATATAACAAAAGAATAAGGCTGTAATCAACGAGAAAAATTTGTACTATTTGATTTAATAGTCTATTTCTATTTAACAAGACATGTGAGTGTTTTTTATTGATGAGGCCAAACATCCCATGGCCCCCGGGAATCGAACCCAGGATCTCTGCCTTTCCGGAGCATAGG
Organism: Euborellia annulipes; assembly: GCA_023213315.1. Taxonomy (NCBI): domain Eukaryota; kingdom Metazoa; phylum Arthropoda; class Insecta; order Dermaptera; family Anisolabididae; genus Euborellia; species Euborellia annulipes. The sequence continues at coordinate 21,475 of JAKCPI010014444.1, read as the reverse complement.
CGTGCTATCCATTGCTCCAGGCCACCGGACCCTCGACCTGCACCAATAAAACTCACTTCCCCTTATATGCAGTTAGTCGCGCAAGTTACTAACTCGTAACGAAAACGTGAAAAACTTTAAAGAAAAATTTTCCACGTATGCGCCGCTTGGTTAACCAGTAGAGGGACAGATATCTGGATCTGCTCTAACACACTACTGTAAGCAGCAAAGCCCAGAGGGCAGCGGGGTTAAGTTATAGCTAAATATTTTTCGAGATCTATTATGTGAATAAGATAATAGTATTCAAAATACCTCGATTCGGACTTTAACTGAGTCATAGATATATTTATATTTATATCTATGACTCAGTTAAAGTCCGAATCGAGGTATTTTGAATACTATTATCTTATTCAAATAATAGATCTCGAAAAATATTTAGCTAAAGTCTATTTCTTTGGAAAAGAAAAATAGGGAATGAAGAAAAATTTTATAAATCTGGTGTAACTGGTCGCATAGCACACAACTTTCTCTTACCTTCGGGAATCAAAAGTTGTGTACTGTACTTAACACACCAGATTTTTTTGTATCTAGATATACGGTATTTAGTTTCCCATAGCACCTTAGTTCCAAACTTGCGTTTTAAATGTTGACTGCATGAAATAAACTGTGGTTATTTTTCAAAAAAATTTTAATCTCATATTTTATACACAATAAATATTACAAAATTTGATAATTGGAAAAAATGTTTTTAAATGTGTAAAAGGTTCCAAAGGGGACCCCCTTTTGAATCGAAATTAACATGCAAATCCCTATAGGGATTTAACATTGGCTCGATGGAAGAAAGGACCGGAAAATGAATTTGAAAAATGTGAAATACTTCATCAGAAAAGTGTACTCCAAACAGTTTTCACCAAAAATTTTACTGATATACTTTTTAAAGAGTATCTAAAAAATAGTTGATTTAATAATAATAATAATTTATTTCCAACACGGAGATATACATATTTTCATACAATGTATTTCTCAATGCATCGAAGTCCTCTACTACAGTAGAAGCCAATTTGATGACGGACGCTCGAGCATTTGCATAATTAACTGTTCAATTAACATTTTGATTTATTTAAAATATATTTAAATATTAGTAACACATAGAACCAGTGACGGCGCTAGCTTATTCTCAGTGGGGGGGCAGGAGTGGGGCAAACTTGTCAAGGGGGGGGCAGTCAATAAATATATAGGCTACATCAACAGAGAAACAAAAAATCTGGTGTGATAGTTACACCATATTTTTGTGTCGACCTTAGGAACTGACAGAAGTTTCAAATTTGGCCAGTTTCGGCCAAATTTCAGCCGAAACTTCGTCCTGCCCGAAACCTGAGTTTGAAAAGATGAGATTATTTATGCTCGTACACTAAAAAAAACGTCGAGTGAAATTCGCACTTAAAAAACAGGCCAAATGATTTTCGCAAGAGGGAAATTTTACTAAAAATAAAAGATGAATTTTATATAGGAAATTTTAAGAAAATTTTTAAAACAAGTTTTGATTTCGGTCAAAACTAAAATTGAAGCCAAAATTCGGTTTCGGTCGGACTCTAATCGACATAGGCGTATATTTAGTTTCCAACAGTATGGAAATTTAGAATTCAAGATGTAAAATGTATAAACATGAGAAATTGTTACTATGGCAACCATTTCTCCTATCTTTCCTATAAAGTACAAGAGTAAAGTGTGTTTCAAAAGATTCCAAGGGCAAAAGGAAAATATACATTTTAAAGAGGATCTAAAAAATGTATGAAAGCCCAGAAATGTTTCTGTAAGGTATTGGCTATGCGCAGAATTTCTCAAAATCAGTATCAATTTCTTCTGAATCACTTGAGCTTGATTCATAGCTGGTGAATTTACACTTGTACTCGAAGAAGAAAATTTTTTTTTAGATTGGGGCTCAATAGTTTTTTTTTTTTTTTTTTTTTTTTAATTTAGGTCTCTTTCGGCATCGAAGGCCATTTAGACCCCGTCTCTATTTATTTCATTTCGATTGGTAAAGTTATCGGATATTTTTTTTCTTTTCGATGACATTTTAATGGCACAAAAGATATTTACTTGTCAAAAACTTGAGAGTAACTAAATTTATTTATTAAAATAAAGAATTTAAAAAATAATTTCTTTTTTTACGCTGTAATAAAAAGCTTAAAAAATTTACATTTTTTTAAGGTAAAGTGATTAATTTTAGAAATTTTTTTTTATTTGGTTTCCGAGCTGTTTGGGGGGGCATCCAGGGGGGCAGAGGTCCTTGCCGGGGGACGCATGCCCCCCTAGCCCCCCGCGGAGCGCCGTCACTGCATAGAACGTACAAATATATTACAATTTTTGAAATATAAATATATACAAGAATTATGAATATTATATTTACTTTAAATTTTTTTATTTATTTATTTATTTTTTTTTTATTTTTGTAAATTATTATTCAATACAATTTTAATATAATTATTTGACATGAAATTTTTTTTTTTTTATTTTATTTATTCCCTTTGTGCTCGTGTCATAGGATTCTTATTATTAATTTTTTTAATATAAAAAAAAATATAATAAAAAAACTTTAAAAAAATGCTTTTATTTAAATTGAACTAAAAAGAGATAAATAATTTAATTGTTTTTGTTAAAATTGTTGAATATTTATGACTTGAAATAAAAGCGTGGGGCGCACATTGATAGCTTAAGGAATTGTATATACTTAGAGCCTCCGAATCACTTCGAAGTGCCCCACGCTTTTATTTCGTCATAAATATTCAACAATTTTAACAAGAACAATTAAATTATTTATCTCTTTTTAGTTCAATTTAAATAAAAGCATTTTTTTTAAAAAGTTTTTTATTATATTTTTATTTTAAACTTTTTATTTAGTCTTTTTTATTATAGAGTATTAAAAAAAAGAAGGCAGGATGCGTGAAATAAAACCCAACTCACTATTTGCGTCATCAAAAATGACCCTTAAGTATCAAATTTCACACCTCTATCCCATCGGGAAGTCTTTTGAAATTAGATAAATACACGTGAGGTTTCAAATAAAGTACCACATTAGTTTGGTCAATTTTGGTAAAACCCAACTCACTATTTGCGGCATCAAAAATGACCCTTAAATATCAAATTTCACACGTCTATCCCATCGGGAATTCTTTTGAAATTATTGTAGATAAATACACGTGAGGTTTCAAATAAAGTACCACATTAGTTTGGTCAATTTTGGTAAAACCCAACTCACTATTTGCGGCATCAAAAATGACCCTTAAATATCAAATTTCACACCTCTATCCCATCGGGAATTCTTTTGAAATTATTGTAGATAAATACACGTGAGGTTTCAAATAAAGTAGCACATTAGTTTGGTGAATTTTGGTAAAACCCAACTCACTATTTGCGTCATCAAAAATGACCCTAAAATATCAAATTTCACACCTCTAGCCCATTGGGTGTGGGTAGGTGTGAGTGAATGAGTGTGTGTGTGTGGGTGTGGTGGTATCTATGGTGACGGGGTATGTTTATGTTTACATAGTAGTATTGTTGTAATAAAATTTAACGAATAAATAAACCAATATTGTTTCTGTACGAAGGTATTCATTTATTTCTGTGTAGCACGCAATATAGACCGTAAAGTTTATCAGGTTATGGGCCCAGACTCCCATTAGACAAATTAACTGAGAAAATCCAGGGTAAATCAAGAGACAAATTAGAGCGAGGGGAAAAATAAAATTATGGAGGAAACGAGGATCGAAAAAATAAATGAATCTAACTATAGACAATGGTGCGTGCGTATCAGGAGTGTGATGGTTCTGAAAAATTGTGAAGAAGCGATTGAACCAGGTTTTAGAGAAACGGAAGAGAATAGAAAGAAAGGTAACACCAGAACTTTAACGATTTATATAAAACTTTAAGGAAGTATGAAGAAAAACCAGAAAAGATTAATCAAGAGATCTGTGAAGTATGCATGGTTGGGAAGATGAAGAGGCAAAAATTCCCACCGAGAAGTGAAACAAGAAGTAAGAATGTACAAGATTTAATTCACTCAGATATACTTGGTCCAATATATCCAGAATCAATAGGAGGTAAGAGATATGTTTTAACCTTTACAGATGATTTTAGTAGATATACACAGATTTATTTTCTAGAAAGGAAAAATGAAGCGTTAAAATACTTTAAAATTTATAAAACTAATGTGGAAAAATTTCTAGGAAGAAAAATAAAGGTCATACGTACTGATAATGGAGGAGAATACACAAGCAGAGAGTTTAACGAATACCTATTGGAGGAAGGGATAACAAGACAACTTACAGCTCCATATAGCCCACAACAAAACGGCGTGGCGGAAAGGCTAAACTATACATTAATGGACATAGTCAGGTGTATGATGGAAGAATCAGGTCTGGAGGGAAAATTTTGGGCTGAAGCGTTAATGACGGCAAATTACATTAAAAATAGAAGATTATCGAAAACAAATGAAGAAAGATCACCTCTCGGAATGTGGAGGGAAAATATCGATAAACCATTTTAAAACCTTCGGATGTTTGGTCTGGATGTATAGATGTGGTCAGAACAAAACAATTTCATCGTTCTTCCTTTGTCCCCATGACCTCCCGTGATTGGAACAAGCTCCCTGCGTCTATCTTCCCTAAAACCTACAATCTTCAGACTTTCAAGTCTAACCTCAACAGGCATCTTCTCAGTTCCCGCAGTTGAGTTTCCCCTTTATGCTTCTCCTTTTGTTTTTATTTTCTTCCTGGCTGCATGTGACTATTGGTCATTATAGGTCTTACCTTATGCACCCATTCCAAAAAAAAAAAAAAAAAAAAAAAAAAAAAGAAAAGAAAATTAAAGCCAAGAGGAGAGAGATGTATATTCTTAGGGTATGACAATTTTGTAAAAGCATATAGACTCTGGGATATGGAAAATAAAAGAGTAGTAATAGCGAGAAACGTGATATTTGACGAAACGAAATTCCCGGCAAAAGGAAGAGTACCGAAAGGAAGGGGAAAAATTGACTGGGGTATTGACATGGAGACAACAATGAAATTAGATGAATCGTCTATAGAGGGAGAAGGGAATAGTCCAGGAATAGAAGAGAGCGCAGGGAATACGAACGAAGGCACAGAAGAAGAAGCTTGGGTCGAAATGCTAGGAGAAGAACAAGATAACGAAGAAACGCAAGAGGAAGCAGAAGAGAGTAGGAGAGTGTCAACAAGAGGAAGAAATCTGAGAACACCTGAATATTTAAAGGATTTTATATGTAACAACGTAATAAGCGAAGAAGGAAAAATACCGCAAACATTTGAACAAGCACTAAAAGCGAGGGATAAAGACAGGTGGATGGAAGAAATAGAAGATGAATTTGAAAACATGCATCGAAACAAAGTATGGGAAATAATACCAAGAGAAAAATATATGAAAACAATTGGAAGTAAATGGCCGTTTAATATAAAGAAAAATGAAAATGATGAAATTGTCAAATACAAGGCAAGACTGGTCGCCCTGGGAAAAATCAAAGGAAAGGAATTGACTATGATCAGCCCATACAGGGCCGTGCTTAGGGGGGGGCGACCGGGGCCTTTGCCCAGGGCGCAAATTTTGAAGGGGCGCAAAAATTTAGCGTCTCTAAAAAAAAAGGTAAAATATTTTTACGGGCGGAAAAAAATTTTGGTTCCGGGGGCGCCAAACGGGAAAAAATTTCGGTTCCGGGGGCGGCAAAAATTAGCGTCTCTAAAAAAAAAAGGTAAAATATTTTTTCGGACGGGAAACATTATTGTGACAATGTAAAAAATATATACAAAGGGCGCTAAAGGACTAACTTGCCCCGGGCGCTAAATAACCTAGGCACGGCCCTGAGCCCATACACCCTAAAAAGCCACCTTACAAAATAGGAATCATAGATTCAGGGGGGTGTGTGGGTAGGTGTGAGTGAATGAGTGTGTGTGTGTGGGTGTGGTGGTATCTATGGTGACGGAGTATGTTTATGTTTACATAGTAGTATTGTTGTAATAAAATTTAACAAATAAATAAACCAATATTGTTTCTGTACGAAGCTATTCATTTATTTCTGTGTAGCACGCAATATAGACCGTAAAGTTTATCATTGGGAAGTCTTTTAAAGTTAGATTAATACGCGTGAGGTTTCAAATAAAGTACCACATTAGTTTGGTCTATTTTAGTAAAACCCAACTCACTATTTGCGTCATCAAAAATGACCCTTAAATATCAAATTTTACACCCCTAGCCCATCGGGAAGTCTTTTGAAATTAGATAAATACGCGTGAGGTTTCAAATAAAGTACCACATTAGTTTGGTCAATTTTGGTAAAACCCAACTCACTATTTGCGTCATCATAAATGACCCTTAAGTATCAAATTTCACACCCCTAGCCCATCGGGAAGTTTTTTGAAATTAGATAAATTCTCGTGAGGTTTCAAATAAAGTACCACATTAGTTTGGTCTATTTTGGCAAAACCCAACTCAATGTTTGCGTCATCAAAAATGAATAAGTATCAAATTTCACACCTCTATCCCATCGGGAAGTCTTTTGAAATTAGATAAATACACGTGAGGTTTCAAATAAAGTACCACATTAGTTTGGTGAATTTTGGTAAAACCCAACTCACTATTTGCGTCATCAAAAATGACCCTTAAGTATCAAATTTCACACCTCTATCCCATCGGGAAGTCTTTTGAAATTATTGTAGATAAATACACGTGAGGTTTCAAATAAAGTACCACATTAGTTTGGTCAATTTTGGTAAAACCCAACTCCCAATTTGCGTCATCGAAAATGACTCTTAAATATCAAATTTCACACCTCTAGCTCATCGGTAAGTTTCCTTAACAAAGACTTAAAGTTGGTGATTTTGAAAGAGTAAGTTAAATAAAAGCATTTAATTAAAAAGATCTTTGAATCTGCCTTGTTGGCAAGGGCGGATCCAGAGGTGTTTCTCGGGGGGGGGGGGGGGTAATCTGGTGTCTCGTCGCACAGCACACTATTTTTTTTTAATTTCGGTAATTTAAAAGCGCATTCTGTATTTGTTTGCCAGAATATAAATACACATCAAATTTTTAAGTATTAATTTTAAAAATTTTACATTAAAAATAAATTTTTTTGCGAAAAAAAGGTATGTTAAAATAGAATCTGTCAGGAAATTGCAATTTAATTTCAAAAGCCGATGTATTTTTTATTATTATATGTGGACGGGATGAGGTGGATGTGATGGATGGTACGGAAGCTGCGCGAGTGCAAGCAGGGCATGCCCTTAGGAAGAACCCTAAAGGTCGAACACCGGTAGCACCAAGGGCATTAGCAGCCCAGGGCCCAGTCGATACCTCTGACGTCACGCATCTCGCCAGGGAACAAATCTCGTTTATTATCTTCATCTTAATATTTAACTTTAATGCCTAACATCTGACGGGGTCCATTTGTTAGAAAGGAAGGGAAATTTCTAAAAAAAGTCAGATATTTTGCATTATCTGGTTTCCTACTCACCATTCAATATTTCCTGTTGCTTACGAACTCGGCTTTTCATTCATAGAATGAAAATTAAATTTTGTTGGTGAAATGGAATAAATTCGTCTATTCATAAACTAACAAATTTTATAAATAATAAATAACTATACTATGCTGGCTGGCATCGCAACAATACATTTTTTGGTTTTATGGGCACATTTTCTGTTTTTTGTTTTCTGTTGTTTGTTGTTATTGTATTTAATTTGTTTTATGTTTGTTTGAATCGAGGACTCCAAGCGGGTCGTTAGTAAATTTATTTATTTATTAAAAATATAACTATAAAGCGAGTAGAAAATTCTGAATAAAACTCGATAAAACAAGTATAATATGAGGCCACTCAGTGTACTTTTTACTTTCTCTTATATATATATATATATATATATATGTAGGAATGTAAACAGTGGTTTAATAAAAATAAAACTTGTTTAAGAAAAACACAATATATTAATGAAATTAATAAAATACAAAATAGGATAATAATTAAGATTCGTCGTTGGATCGTCGTGTGGCTCGTGAAAGTCGTTGAGGCGTCGTCATCGAGAGTAAAGGTAAGATGAGTCAGTGACGTTGATACTGGTGGTGGAGATCGTACTGCCAATATCCACTAGAGGCGCTGGTGTAGGAGCGGGGATTCGATTTCCTACATCTCGGCCGTCCTGCAGGACATCCGCCTCGGAGGTCCTCGAAGTCGCCATCATTCAGCTTCGTCGGCGTCCCTGACGTCGGCACCCTGGATGTCGTCTGCGTCCCCGGTGTCGCCATCATGAACGTCGTCGTCGTCGAAGTCGAATTCGAGTGGCCAGGTCTTCATATACTCAGCGGTGGTTGTCGTGTATCGTGGACCGTCGCTGGAGCCTTCTTTCTCGACGTCGTATGCGTTGTTGCCCTTCTCAGCTACAACTCGATATGGACCCAGGAACTTGGACTTCAACTTTAGACCCGGATCTCGCTGCGTTCTCTTTATCGCAACCAGATCTCCCAACTGGAACTTCTTAGCTTCTTTTCTTCTTTTATTGTACGTCTTCTTATTCTCTTCTTGAACTTTTTCAATTTGTTTCTTCGCGTTCTTGCGGTCTTCTTCTCTTGATTCTGCAAATTGTTTCGCGTTTTCTTCTTCCAGTATGTCGATTATTCGTAGATCTATTTCTTCTCTCATTTTCGTTCCGATGAGCAACTCGAATGGTGTCATATTTATACTTCGTTGGTATGTTGAGTTCAACACTCTTTGAACTTTGTTAACATTTTTATACCATTTATTTGGTTCATTTGATGAGAGTTTGGATAAAACATTGAGAATAACTCTATTTAGGCGTTCAACTTGTCCGTTGGATCGAGGTAAACCTGTGGTTATCTTTATATGTTTAATGTTTTCATTTGAACAATAATCTTCGAATTCGCTTGAAGTAAACGCCGTTCCTCGATCTGTTATTATTTGCAGTGGGTTGCCAAAAACACTTTTTTGAATATTTAACTTGTCAATAACTTCTTTCGTTTTTGTTGTTTTTGTTGGATACAACCAGGTGAATTTAGTAAAACCATCAATTATCGCTAAAATATGTTTATAATTTTTATTACTAGACTCGAGAGGTCCAAGATGATCTACATGGTAAGTATGAAGAGGAACATCTCCTTTGAACAATGGGTGTAAGTATCCTTCTTTTTTGCCTGATTTTCTATTGATTAAAATACACTTCACACAGTTAGAAATAAGCTTGTCAATTTTTTCGTTCATCTTTGGTATGTAATAATCTCGTTTTAATATTTCAGATGTTCTTTTTGAAGCAAAATGTCCTTTTTCGTGTGCCGTCTTAATTAATTCATTTTGAATACTTTTCGGGGCGAAAAGTAATTCTTGACCTTCGTTTAATTTATAAAGTAGTCCGTTTTTAATAAAATAATCTTCATAAGTGGTGTGTTTCAATAACTCTTTTATAGTTTTGACTTCATCGTCCGAATCTTGTAATCGTTTTATTTTTGCCGTAATATCGTCCTCGCAAATCATCATAACTGGGGCACGACTTAAGGCGTCCACATGCGTCATTCTCGTCCCAGAGCGATGTTCAATACTATAGTTGAATTCTTCAAGAAACATTGCCCACCTGGCAAGTTTTGTCGAAAGGTCTCGTTTATTCATCGTTTTTTGAAATGCTGCGCAATCTGTTATGATCTTGAATTTTATTCCTAGTAAATAAACTCTAAATTTTTTCAAAGCTTCAATTATAGCTAATACTTCTAATTCGTAACTAGAATATTTTCTTTGGACATCGTTGGTCTTCTTACTAAAAAAATATACGGGATGCCATTGATCATCTTCTTTTGATTTTTGCATCAGTATAGCGGCTAATCCGTCTTGGCTGGCATCTGTATGTAATTCGGTTTCGGCTTTTTGATTATAGATTGTTAGAACGGGTTCTCCGCGAAGAAAATTCTTTAGCATAAGAAATGCATTCTTTTCTTCTTGTAAGAACTGGAAATTTTTACCTTTCTTCAGCAAGTCGCTTAGCGGTTTGGCAATTCTTGAATATTGAGGAATAAATTTGCGAAAATAATTTGTAAGTCCTAAAAAACGTTGAACTTCTTTTATAGTAGTTGGTTCTGGAAATTTTGTAACTGCTTTAGTTTTTCCTGGAGATGGAAATATTTTCCCTCGTTCAATAACATGGCCAAGAAACTCAACTCTTCTTTTTAAGAAATGGCACTTTTTCCAATTTATTTCTAGCCCGTAGTCTTGTGAATGTTTCAAAATCTTTTCCAATCTGTCAATGGCTTCATCGTCGTCAGCTGCTGGTATTATAAGATCGTCCATATAAGTTAATACTGTGGTTTTTGAAATAAATTCTTTAAAAATCGTGTTGATAAAACGTTGAAAAACTGATGGAGAGTTGCACAATCCAAATGGCATCTTCTTAAATTGAAATTGTCCATTGTGGGTGACAAATCCTGTATATTTTCTACTCTCTAAACTAACTGGTACATGAAAAAATCCATTTTTCAAATCTATTGTCGTAAATATCTTAGCCTCTTGGAGTTTATCGAGCTCGTCTTCGATGACAGGCAGTGGATATCTGTCCTTAATAATCAGTTTATTCAAATGGCGGTAGTCGATGCAGATTCTAGGCGAACCGTCCTTCTTTTTCACCACGACCACTTGACTAGCATACTCAGAGTTGCAGGGTTCCACTATGTCATTTTTAATCCATTCTTCAACTTGGTTATCAACTGTAATTCTTTCGGGAAAAGGAAGTCGTCTTGGTTGATTATAAATTTGCTTTTCTTCATTAAGAACAATCTTCATTTCTATATTCGTTGTTTTTATTTTCGTAGGACAATATTCTTTAAACATATCGTTTATTTGTTTTTTATGTTTTTTAGGTGCTTCGTTGTCAATATCTAATTCGATACTATCTCTGTCGATCGTCATCATTGTTAGGGGATGATCAGGTGTTAATTTCTTTATTGAAATTCCATTTTGATTGATTATTATTTCAGAGTCTCTGAGAAGATCATATCCAATCACTACGTCAACTTCTATTACATCTTTATCTAATACATAGATAATTGTGGGGAATTCTTCACCGTCGATCTTGACTACGCCTTGAAAATATCCTTGCGGCTTAACTTGACTTTTACCGAATCCTTGGAGAGTGATATTCGTTTCTCGGAGCTTCGGTGATCCAATTTTTTTGTAAAAGTCTTTACTTAAAATATTTACTTGGCTTCCAGTATCGATTAGGGCTGATACGTCCTCTTCTTCTATTTGAATAATTTTCATCATTTTATTTTCTTTTTTAACGTTAAAACTTTTTACTTGTGCTTTCGAATCTTTCTTTTCTTTTTCACACTCCGACGATTTGTGTCCAAATTCGTTACAATTAAAACATTTAAGTCCTTTCTTTTTATGTTCGCAGTCTTCGGATTTGTGGCCGAATACGCCGCAATTGAAACATCTCGTCCTTTTGTTGATTGATGAATTTTCTTTATTTACTGCTTTAGGTAAAGTATTTTTTAACACTTTAGAATATTTATCTTCTTTTGAATGTTTATCTTCTTTAGTTGGTTGGACCGTTTCGTATATTTCTATTTTTTTCTTTAAGCTCTTCATGTTTTCAGCTCCATAAAGGATGATTTTATTCGGTCCTGAATCTTGAATACCGTCAACAACATATTTTATTAAAGCTTCATCTTCTATTTCACCTTGTGCGGCTATGGTTTTCATTATAAGCAAATACTCGGAAGGACTTTCATTTGATTTCTTCTTTCTTGTAGATAATCTTTGGTGAAGTAAAGCACTATTCGTTTTCTTTAGAAATTCCTTTAATAAAGCATCTTTTAATTTTTTCCAAGTCGTAAGTCCTTTTTGACCTTGAATGAAAAGTTTGGCAAGTCCGGTGAGGCACTTTTTTGCTAAAATTAATCTTTGAAGATCATTCAATTTCGTTACATCGGCTATTTCTTCAAAATCTGATACCCAATTTTTAATTGAAATGTCGGATGACCCATCAAATTTTTGAATAGAATCTTCAATATCTCTAAAAGTCATAGATATTGCTGGCCTACCTTCTGTATCACATTTTTGGATCGGTTTATATTTATCTTCACTATCGTCTTCGTTATGATCAACATCATCTTCTTTAATTTCTTCTTCTTCATCTTCGTCATTGCTTTTTTCTTGATCATCATCGTCTTCTCTTTCGAGTTCTTCTAAATCCATCATATAATGACATAAGAGTATAATTAAATCATCTTTACTCTTACCTTCGTGAGAAATATCGATTATTTGGCATATTATTTGTATTTCTTCAATAGAAAAATCCTTTGTTACTTTTTCTATTTTTGATTTATATTCAGCTGAATCTTTGTCAAATTCAAATCCAGTAAATTTTTTTAAATGGCTTCGTCTGTTTCTATTTCCTTCTTCATTAAAAACAAATCGGTGAAATATTTTAATATCTTTTAATTTAGCTGCTTCTATAGCTTTTTTAATATAAACGATATCACCTAAGGAATCCATTTTGAATGGCGGCAGTTGGTCTTGATCTTGATTTTGAACTTGATCCCGGTTTGAGCTCCCAAAATTGTAGGAATGTAAACAGTGGTTTAATAAAAATAAAACTTGTTTAAGAAAAACACAATATATTAATGAAATTAATAAAATACAAAATAGGATAATAATTAAGATTCGTCGTTGGATCGTCGTGTGGCTCGTGAAAGTCGTTGAGGCGTCGTCATCGAGAGTAAAGGTAAGATGAGTCAGTGACGTTGATCCTGGTGGTGGAGATCGTACTGCCAATATCCACTAGAGGCGCTGGTGTAGGAGCGGGGATTCGATTTCCTACATATATATATTTACAGCGGCGTAACTAGCCTTTGAGGGCGGAGGGGCGAAGCTCAACTGGGGCGCCGTTTTTCGTTCGACCTTTTTTTTTTTTTGTTAGTATTCGTATCTAGTTCGAGCTTTTTTTTGTAATTTTTCTCTGGATTTGTGATATAAAATGAATTTATTAGGAAATTTCAAAAAAAAGCCGGAGATTTTGGAAAAAAAGGGGATGCGCGAGGGGCGGGGGGGCGAGCACCCCCTTCGCCCCCTCCTGGATACGCTACTATATATATAGAGAGAGAAAGGGTATTGTATTCATGTCAAAAATTCGATGTCGAGATTTTGATGGATATACATTGAGGTCCGCTGAATAAAAAAAAGTGTTTTGTCTGTTTTCGTGTCTGTGTGTGTGTCTGTTGTGAACAAAATATCTCAAGAAGTAAAAGAGCTTTGAGGTTGAAATCGCTCTAACGATTTTGATTGAAATTCATAAATCATTTATTTTTTAGAAGCTCTTTAAAATATATATTCTCATTTTCCTCTCAAAATTGTTTGAATCACACTTTACTCTTGTACTTCATAGGAAAGATAAGAGAAATGGTTGCCATGGTAACAAAATATATATATTTTCCCGTGGATACCCGGAAAGTTAGTGCGATCAGTCACGCCAGTTTTTTTTGCTATGCGTTATTTAAATATTAACATATTTTATTTTGCATATTAAATTACTCATCACCTCAGAAAATTGCTAAAAACTAGACATATTGAACTTGATTTAGTATGAATACACTCTTTATATTCCTCCATTTCCTTTTTGAAATGAGTAGCTTTTGTGGGAACCCCTGGAACTTATATATCATGCAACGAATCAACGAGTGCCTGTCACAATGGTTGCCTAACCCACAAGGGACTATAAGTTTCATGTTCCATTCGGCTTTCTAAAAAAAAAAAATGTTTTAAACAACAGCCGCCTACAGGCAAAACTTTTGACATACAGCATTGTTTCTCAACCTTTTTTTTTATTTTTTATTTCTTATTTTAATTTTCTGTCCCAAAGGGAGAAAGAAATAATTTTTTTTTTTTAATAATCACATCTTTTGATTTGATATATCTCTTTACTATTTCTTGTGACCTTGACTTTTGCTCAAAAGGGATTAGCTTTTGCTAATAGGACAAGGCTTCATATACCACCCCAGGCGAAAAAATTTATTTCAATTGATTTACCGGGATCTGAATGGCCTCAGATGCCAAAAAAGACTTTAAAAATTTTTTTTGTATTAGCACAATACTTTTTTTTTTTTAATTTGCTCGAGGTCTTTTTCGGCATCAGAGCTCATTTAGACCGCGTCCTTATTTATTTCAATTGATTGGTTTCCAATTCAATTGAAAAAAGAATGGAATTTTATTTTTTCTATTATTACTGAGTATAAAAGAATTATAAATTCCAAAAAACAAATTTTAATTCACATGAGAGTTGTCTTTTTGATTTAACACCGCGCCTCTGGGTCACGGCCAAAAAAGAGATAATTCAAACAGCACTGAATAATTAAATGTCTGATTTCTTTAAAGGTGTAGAAATAATTTTCTACTCCAATATAACATAATTAATATCTTTAATCAAAATTTTTATTGCGCACATAAAAGAGTGATCACACTTAATTTATCCATGTTAACAAAACCATGCTAATTAAGGGAGTGCGTAATGGAGGGGCTCTAATTAATTATTGCGTATAACGCGTGGGGTGTGTTTTTATAGCCGAATTAACTCTTTCGCATTCACAGGTCATTATGGGAATTTTTTTTAGATATAATTTATTTTACTTGCTTTAAAAACGGGCGGCTCTAAATGGACTTTGATGCTAAAAAGGACCTCGAACGAAAGAAAAATATATAAAAAGTATTCTGTGATAATCTTATTATGAGAGTTTTTAATTATAAACCACATTTGTATTAATTATTTATTAAACTCGTAAACGCTTGTGTTGATGATTGTGTCTAACTTCATAGAATTGATTGTAGATGGCGCTGATAGTGTATAACTTCATAAGAATGATTGTAGATGGCGCTGATGTTTGTGTCTTACTTCATGGGAATGACTGTAGATGGCACTGAAATCGTTGCATATAAAATGCACATAACGCTCGCTTAGGCTGAACGCATACCAAATGAGCAAAACGCTCTTCGATAATAATAGTAAAACATACCACAAAAGCTTTAATAACATATTAGTGATAATCTTTGTAAACAAACTTAACAAAGTCTGCAATTGGTTGTTACGATATTTGAATAATCTTTATTCCAAACACTTCAGACACTTGAGCAACAAAATCTATTTAATATAATTACACTAATTATTTCTGGAATATACCATTTATCACTCGATGGAGTTAATTTTCCAGAAGGAAGGTTTTAGGTATATCAATTGAATAACCCTAATTGAATGGGACCGAAAATTGCCTGAATGGCTGCCTCAACGTGGATCAATGAACTTTGTTATTATTTATAAACAAACAAGGCATTTATTTATTAGAATTTGTCATCATTGATTAGCGTCGAGGCGGAATATAAAGTAACTACCTACTAAATAACAATATTCATAGGAGGGAGTATAAATAAACATGAAATTAATGAATGCCATATCTTAAGTGCTCCTGGGGAAATTTTTACTTATTATATTATATAGATATAAATTTGAATCTATCTATCTATATATGTAATTCACTAATGTCCCTCTGTATGTCTCTATTCGGGAAACTTTCAGTTCGAAATCAAATTTTATAGACTTAAAGAGGACCTTCTAGAAATTACAGGAAAATTATTTTGATTCTAATTTGATGTGTTTTTATTTTCTCTTGCCTATATATTTATATATATAGAGAGAAAGTATTGGATTCATGTCAAAAATTCGAGATATTAATGGAAATACACGTTTTGAAGTACCTTGTGTCCAAAAAAGTGGATCCCGCAAAATTATCTGTCTGTGTTAAATTAAAACCTCGAAGAAAATAAGCTACGAGGAAATTTATAATTTAATTTGGAGAGAAGTTGTTGTTGATGTTTGAAATTATAAAGAGCAAATACAGGTGCAGCAAAAAAAACAATCTTTGGATGCCGAAGGAGACGAAATATTTTTGTCCTTAAGGGCTACATAAAAAAATACTCATTTGCACGAACCATTGTACATTAAGAATTATGACAACTTTGTGGCTTAAATATATATAAGCCTTTAAGGCCTGAAGATGCACAAATAAATCAATGAAGTCTTATCTCATTGGATTGTAAAAAATCGGAGGCTTTTTATTTTTGGCTTGCTCTTCTCTTGCTTGCAAGGGCGGATACTAGGGAAGGGGTAAAGGGGTAATTACCCCCTCCCCTCCTTCCCGAGATTAGAAAAAAATACTTTTTTAAAAAAAAAAATTATTTTTAATGTAAAATATTAAAAATTTGATTTGTATTTATATTCTGGCAAACAAGTACAGAATGCGCCTTTAAATTACTGAAATTAAGAAAAAAAAATCTGGTGTGACTGGCGCACAGCACACAACTTTCTCTTACCTTCGGTAATCGAAAGTTGTGTACTGTGCTTGTCACACCAGATTTTTTGTGTCGACATGTATTTAGTTCCCGGCAGTAGGGAATATTTGAATTCAGATGTAAAATTTATAAGTATGGGAAAATATTTATAATTTGTTACCATGGCAACCATTTCTCCTATCTTTCCTATGAAGCACAAGAGTAAAGTGTGCTTCAAACAATTTTGAGGGCAAAACGAGAATATACATTTGAAAGAGCATCTAAAAAATAATTGATTTTTGAATTTTAATCAAAATCGTTAGAGCGAATTTTGAGAAAATCGAAAAAAACTGAAAAAGTACATCAGTAAAGTACTAGTACTCTTTGGCCGATTTTGATTAAAAGCTTATTTTTCCGGTCCCGGGGGGTGTTTAACTTATATATAAAATTTCAGTCTCATAGCTCAATTCCTTCATGCTTAAAATTGAACACACACCCACCCACACACCCACCCACCCACCCACCCACCCACCCACCCACAGACAGACCATGTCGCGAAAACCACTTTTTTGGATTCAGGGGACCTCAAAACGTGAAGATCCATCAAAATCTCGACATCGAATTTTTGACATGAATCCAATACTTTCTCTCTATATATATATTACATATATACATAGGTAAGAGAAAGTAATAGTGTGCTCTGCGACGAGTCACACCGGATTACCCTCCCCCCACCCCCACCCGAGAAACACCTCCGGATCCGCCCTTGCTTGCTTGAAGAGCTCTTCTCTTGTTTGAAGGACAAATAAGTTTCGAAACGTATCCTTCGGCATTTGGAATACAAAGTTTTTGTTTTTTGCTTCACCTGTACTGTACTGCTCTTCATTTTCTTTTATAATTTACGTTAGTTACCTACCTAAGAAATAAGATTTTAAATAAAATCGGCCAAAGAGTACTAATACTCTACTGATTTTTTTTTTTCTCAAAATTGGCTCTAAAGATTTTGATTAAAATTCATAAATTATTTTTTTTTTAAGTCATTTCGACTGCAGAGATCATTTGACTTTTATAAATTTATTGCTTATTTATTAAATACATGTATCGATGGCTTCCGGCGGGCGTTCATTGGTCTTGTTTTTCGGGGGCCACCTATCCCGATTTTCAGCACCACTTCACGTTGCTTAACAATGATGATCTTGGTGGCTCTTAATTATTTTTTTTTTTTTTAGATGCTCTTTAAAATGTAGGGCATTTCATACCCGTATGAAAGAATGGAGAAATTGTTGCTATAAATATTAATAATATATCTCGACACAAAATATCTGGTATAACAAGCACAGAACACAACTTTCGATTACCGAAGGTAAAAGAAAATTGTGTGCTGTGCGACAGTCACACCAGATTTTTTTTATATGCAATATCTCTAAATTAAATTTTGATTAAACATGGACAATTTTCACTAACACAATCAACAACAAAAACAATACAATTTCAATTTAATTTTTAATAAATTTCCTAAATATGAAACTTCTCTTCTCTCTCTCTCTCTCTCTCTCCTCATTCACTCTTCGTTGATTCGTTCGTTCGCTTAATTAAATTATTATTCATTCACGTGTTAAAAGTGGAAATTGCTGCCATTTTTCATTTTCACCGTTTCGGTTCTTCTCCTCTCCCCACCCCCTCCCTCCCTAACCCCTTCAACCCCCCCCACGACACATATCGTTGATTAAATCTGTTTAGTGTGCATTTGCTTTTGAAACGCTCGTTGCTTGGTGCGCATCGCTATGCTATTAACGCTTCCGTTAATTTGGCTAGCTAGTACAAAACTCACACAAACAGAAGATGATATGGACGATCAATTTTAACTGTCGATGTTTGTGGGATAGACAATAAAAATAAAACAAAATCAAATATTGAAGATTTTAATTAAAAAACAATGTGGATTTTTTTTTTTGCCTCAGAAACAGTGCATTTTATTAAAAAATTTTTTTTTTAATTAATGTTGTTTATTATCGAATAGTAGATCGTGACTGTAGCTGATATGTTCAATAAGAGAAGAGGAGGAGAAGTTGTTTATTATCGATAGGAAAATCAAATTACACCATTATTTTAAATAAATAAATTTATTAACGACTCACTTAAAGTCGCCACCCGAGTCGAAATTTTAAGACCGACATTGAGCCTCCTAGAGTAGGCCTTGGGGTTCAAACAGGGCCGGATTTAAGAGTATGCTGCCTTTAGGCTAAAGTCAAATTACCGCCCCCTCTACAGTTCATATTTACATGTTTTTTAAAGACACCTGTATGATTTTATTTAGATTTTTTACTTTCTCTGTAGAATATCAAGAGAAAGTATTGTAATCGTCAAAAAATTCGATTTTGATGTTTCTCCACGTTTTAGACCTCACTGACATGAGTCAAAAGAAAAACAACATTTTGGGCATTATGTCTGTGTGTCCTTATGTGTGTGTGTGTGTGTGAACACGATTGCTTAAAAACGCAAGCAGGTAGATCGATGAAATTTGTTATATACTACTTGCACTAAAATTATAGATTTCTATTAACTTTTGGAGTAATCTTGAAGTGATTATAAATTACTCTATTTTAAAAGGTTTTTTTTTCTTTGACAGACTCGAAAAAATGTCAAAAAATAAAAACTTTTTAAAATAATAAGCCTATATCAAAAAATTGAAAATTTCAAAATTTTTGAAAAAACTTTTTAGGTAAAGTACCACTTCAAGATGATGTATTTACTCCAGAAGTTAATAGAAATCTACAATTTTTATGCAAGGAGTATATACCAAATTTCATCGATCTACCTGCTTGCGTTTTTAAGCAATCGTGTTTTTAACACACTCACACACAGACGTAATTCCAAAAGAACATAGAATAGAGAGAATATACGAGAAAGTTTTGGAGAAGTCATTCCCGATTTATTGTTACCATTCAGGGACCAAATTCGGACCTAATGGGAATAAAAGTTAGGGCGACCAGTCACACCAGATTATTTATTTTTAGTCTAATAGAGACTTAAGTTTTAGTATAACTTGAGAATGATTTCAATCAACCGAAATTGACCGGCTTTTCTTTCTAACCTCACTTATATTTTTCCCGCGGTGCGGGGTCGGCCGATTGCACTCTTCTCTTGCCATTTTATATTTATTCTTTCTATATTTCCTACAAATATTTAAATATAATTAATTAAATATAAAGAAAAAACCTCAAGTGTTAATTATATAGACATTTTCGCACGAATTAATGATTAAGAAATCAAATTTCTAAATTCAAAAACAAATTTTTAACGGGTTATTGAATAAATAATTTCATTTAACCCTAAATTAATCTCTTTCAATTCAATCATAGCGATGCTGTATATAAAATAGGTCATAGTCAGAAGCTATATATCGTTAATTCATTCCTGCTTTTCCAATATTTAATCTTTGAATCGAGTCCATCGTCTTTTGCTTGCAGCATCCACAATTTGTCTGAAGACATTCAAATGAATATAGAATTATTCAAACCTTTAATTAATGAAGAAACATGCAACGTAAATGGAGTTTAATCATCCAACCAAAGACACATAATATTCTCTTTTCTACAGTATTTACTAGGTCATCACGAAATGAATTTTATTTAAAAAAAAAAAAAAAAAAAGAAAATTAAAGTTAATCAAAAGAAATGAAAAATCGTGAAGGTGAAAATGCGCTCATTAGTGCTTGAGTTTATTCGAAACCAAATTAATCCACTTGACACCTAATGAAATCCACATACAGAGTTTACTTTTGCTTGTACGAACTTGCTAATTAACACCTCAGACCTGAGCGCATTTTCCATAGAACATGCTGAGAAATATAAGGGGTACCCATAAGTTGGCGTGACTTAACTACTTCAATAAAGTACTTTTTTGGCTGATTTTGTTCAAAACCTTGTATTTTCGTTCGGTGATTTAATATTTATTAATTTAAATACCCGATAAAAGGGTGTGCTGCCGGGAACTTCAACTACATTATTTGATAAATTTTTTACCACCAAGAAATCTGAAAAGATAGCATCATTAGGAGTGAAGGGATGCGGCAAAACTTTCCAACCTGTTTGATGTTGTTGTTCTTGCATTAATAATATAATTTCGATTCATCAATCTTGAATCAAAGTCCAGTTGTTTTAAGCACCGTTGTATTGTGGTTGATGAAGTTTCAAACTTCGTCAATAAGTCAGTCGTTTATGGTTTGTTTGGGGGCAAGGGCCATGTAAGTTTTGCATAAGCGCCTTAGGACGTAAGAGGGCTTTGCTAAAAAAAAAAATTAAATAAATTTTACTAACAGCAATAAATTATTAATATGAAAATTAATTCGATTCCCCCTAATTTAATGAATTAATTATATGAATTCAAATAAGCAAAAAATGAACTTTTTAATAAAATAAATTTTCTTTTGTTTCAGGTAAGCCCTTTTCTGGAATTGGTCCTTTTATTTTGTAAGTAGATCTTGCATGTTTTTCACTTATAATAAAAAAAAGACTAATCAATGACGTATTCTTATATTAAGGGCAAGTAGAAATGGCCTTTAAGTTGTAATTGAAATATCTTTTTCAGCATTTAAAGACATTTTTCTGATTTTTAAAAATTTTTAATAGTAATTTTTTATTCAATACATATTCTCCACTGTGCTATACGGCTCGGATGCCTGGACTTTGACGGATGCATTCAAAAAAATAATCAGGGCCTTGAAAATGTGGATCTACCGCAGAATATTAAAAATATCTTGGGTAGACCATATTACCAACGAGGAAGTTCTGCACAGAATTGGCTCTAAACCAGCGGAATTTGAGTATCTTGGCCACAAACTCAGGAATGAGAAATACAGATTGCTGCAGATCATTCTCCAAGGAAAGGTTGAGGGTAAATGGGGTTCTGGAAGGAGAAGAATCTCATGGATGGCAAACCTGAGGAAGTGGTATGACGTCTCATCTACGGAACTCTTCAGAGCAGCCTGCAACAAAGCCAAGATCGCCATGATGATCTCCAACATCCGAAGAAGAAGAAGAATTTTTTATTGTTTTAATAACTAAGACCGCAACCCAAAGCAAGCATTGTGATTGGCTAAAATTGACACGACCTTAATAGTAAGGGAC